>JAQZBX010050587.1:0-19618 GCA_029593785.1 Cabassous unicinctus | reverse complement strand
ATCCCTGGTACTGCCTGAAAAAATACTATAGAGTCATAAAAGAGAAGATATAAATTGGTGGAGGACAATATTAGTGAGTTTTAGGATTGAGCATCTCAACTTGAAAAGACTGGTGGACAGAGAGGACAGGTGGTAACTGTCTGGAAGCCTTCCCTGGTGTTCAGGACACCAGAGAAGGGTGAGAAACCACACAGAAAAGAGAGAGAAAAAGGAAAGAAGTCTCAGCTGGCTGAAAAATCCCATAAGTAGTGCTGCAAAAGCCAGCAGTGGATGCCCTTCATCCCACCTACAGAGCAAATAGCAGCCTGTGGACTACAGTGACTGGACTGCAGTGACTTTGGACTGCCTGGGTTGCCTGGGTTCCTCTTACTCAAGAAAGGGTAGAAGTTGGGAGAGACCCTACAGAAAATTCAGATTTTGGCCAGTGAACTTGTTCTGCAGCATTGGAGGGATCTCACATTTCCAGACCTCAGCATTGTTTGCCCTGAGAGCCAGCAGGGACCTAAGATAATTTGCCTTCTCAAACACCTCCCTACTGTCCCAGGGTGGTGGTGGAAAAGGCAGAGGGAGAGAGGGTGTGACTGGTCAAGGGTGGAGAACAGCTCTGAGAATATTTCTTTGTGAGGCCTGGCCAGCCCTGAGAACATTGGTTCTACATTGCCCACCTGCCTGAGCAGGGGCTAAGGGAGTTAAATAATAACATGAAGCACACCAACATACGTGTTATGGGAGTTCTAGAAAGAGACAAGAAGGAAAATGGGACAAAAAGAATATTTAAGGAAATAATGGCTGAAAATTGCTCAAGTCTCATGAAGACATGAATATATATGTCTAGGAAGCACAGAATACTCCAATTAGAATAAATACAAGTAAACCTAATATGCAGAATGCCAAATGCCAAAGATAAAGAGAAAATTCTGAAAGCAGCAAGGGAAAATTGAAACATTATGTACAAGGGACATCCAATAAGACTTAGAGTGGATTTCTCTTCAGAAACCATGGAAAAAAAGATTCAAATATCTAGGAATTAATTTAACCAGGAACGTAAAGGATCTGTATTCAGAAAACTACAAAACACTGCTAAAAGAAATCAAGGAAGACTTAAACAAATGGAAGGGAATTCTGTGTTCATGGATTGGAAGACTAAACATTGTGAAAATGTCAATTCTACCGAAATTGATTTATATATTCAATGAAATACAAATCAAAATTCTAACAGCCTATTTTATATAAATAGAAAAATCAGTTACCAAACTTATTTGGAAGGAAAAGGGATCCCAAATAGCCAAAAAACATCCAAAACAAGAAGAGCAAATTTTGAGGACTCATACTTCCTGACATTGAAGAGTATTATAAAGCTACAGTGGTCAAAACACATGGTATTGACATATAGATAGACACATTGATCAATGGAATCAAATTGAGAGTTCAGAAATAGACCTTCACCTCTATGGTCAACTGATTTTTGAAAAGCCCATCAAGTCCAATTTTCTGGGACAGAACAGTCTCTTCAACAAATGATGCTGGGAGAACTGGATATCCATAACCAAAAGAATGAAAGAGGACCCCTATCACACTCCCTAAAAAAGAATCAATTCAAAATGGATCAAAGACCTAAACATAAGTCAGGACCATAAAACTCAGAGAAGATAACACAGGGAAATAGCTACAAGACCTTGTAGTAGGTGGGGGTCTCTTAAACCTTATACCCAAAGCACAAGCAACAAAGAAAAAATAGATAAATGGGACCACCACAAAATTAAACACTTCTGCCCTTCAAAGGATATCGTGAAGAAGGTAAAAAACAGCAGCTTACTAAATGGGAGAAAATATTTGGAGATCACATAGCCAATAAGAGTTTGATATCTACGTATGTAGAATTTTTAATAAGTTTTATTGTAGAAGTTTGGAAATGAATAGAGTTGATGGTAACACATCATAGTGAGTATAACTAAAACTGCTGATTTATAAATGTGATTGTGGCTGAAAGGGATAGTATGTGGATGTAAATGGCAATTGAAAGGAAGCTAGAGAATAATCTAGGACTGAATAACATAATATAAATATAAGTATATTCTTTTACAAAGTGTAAGCATATGGTGAGTCACTGAAAAATTACAAATAATGTAACTTATAGATGATAATTAAAAGTAATATTGCAATATTTTTGTAGCAACGACAAAGATATATCAATTCTAAGGGACAACAATAGGTGTGTATAAAAGTATATGGTATTTTTCCTGTTGGAGTAATGAAAACTTTCTGAAATTGACTGAGGTGATAGCACAACTGTGTGATGAAAATGAAAACCACTGAATATTCACTATGAATGAATTGTACAAAGGATGGGACTGTATAACACAGTGAATCCTGTGGTAGAAGGTGGACTGTGGCTAACAGAACAAATATAAGAGTTTTCTTTCTTGAACTATATCAAATATATAATACTAATACAGGGTGATAATAAATGGGTGTGTTGGGGAAAAATATACCAAATGTAAGATATGGGTTATAGTTAGTAGTAATATTTTTATGATGCTCTTTCAAAGTTGGTAACAAATGTTTCACAACAATGCAAGGTGTTGGTGGTGGGGTGATATAAAGTTCACTCTCTATGATGATATGCATGTTTGTGCTTTAAGTTCACAACTTTTACTATACACTTATTATATATGTATGTTCCTGTATGAATAATATGATTAAATAAAATTTTTAAATGAAAAAAAGAAATATTTATAAAAACAGCAAATAAATAAATAAAAAAAGCTCAGGGGTGCCATGTACAAGGGAGAAATAAAAAAGAGAGAAACTGAGGCAAAACTTTTGGGAAGTGATGCACATGTTCAATAAAGCCTCTGTTTGCTGGACCACTGAAACACAAAATGAACCTTCTGGACTGACCCACCTTTCTGAATAGACCTCATCTAGTACCCTGAGGCAGTATACCATAAGTTCTATAAGAAAGGATGGGTCCCAGAACTGAAAAGTGTAAGGAAATGGGGCACTCCGTGAGGGAGAAATTTAAACAAATCATAGGACTGGGAAGAAAATTATGGACAAATACAAACAGAACAAATTAAGATCCTGGATAAAGAACAGAGGAAAGGAAACTTTCTCTTGGAGGTGAAACAATTGAACAAAAAGTGCAATTTTAAAAATCGTAGCTCATGTCCTGGGCAAGGATCATGTGAAGAAGAGATGAGAAAAACTTTCAGTTAAACATATGCTACTCTAAATTTCCAGAATAAGTTAGACAGAACATCAAAGAAGAGCATTAAACCAAAGCCAGTAAACAATAAAACCCTAGGGAGAAACATTGTGGCAGAATTGATTTTTAAGAAGCATGATCCAATTATATGTTGTTTATAAGAGACTCATCTTAGACCCAAAGACACAAACAGGTTGAAAGTGAAAGTATGAAAATAGTAACTGAAAAAGAGGTGGGTTAGTTTTACAACTATTGGACAAAATAGACTTTAAGTCAAATGTTATTACAAGACACAAAGGAGAACACTTTAAAAAAGGGTCAATACAATAAGAAGAAATAAATATCATATTTACATAACTAATGGTGGTGCCCCAAAATTTATGAGGAAAAACTGAAAGGAGAAATAGACACCTCCACAATAATAGTTGGAAACTCTCAACAATAGATAAGACATCTAGACAGAAAAGCAATAAGGAAATAGAGAACTTGACTAATGTGATAAATGGACTAGACCAAACAGACAAAAACAGAGCAGTGCACCCAAAACAGAAGGATACACATTCTTCTCAGGTGCACATGGATCATTCTCCAGGATAGAACACATGCTGAGTTACAAATATTGGTATGTACTGTGAAAAATCTTGATTTTTATGAACAATAAAAAAAAAACGCACACACAAAAAAAACAAAGCTCGGATTTTAAAAGATTTAAATTATACAGAGCATATTCTTTGATCGCAATGGAATGAAGCTGGATATCAATAACAGGCAGAGAAATAGAACATCCACAAATATATGGAAGTTAAATAACAGACTCCTAAATGATCAGTGGGTCATAGAAGAAATTAATATTGAAGTCAGTATTTATCTTGAGTTGAATGAAAACAAGAATACAACCTATCAAAGGTTATGGGACTCTGTGAATGCCAAGAGGGAAATATATAGCCCTACATGTTTACATTTTAAAAAGGAAGGAAAAAAAAAACAAGAAAGAAAATTTTTTAAAATTAAAACCAAAAGAGCTAAAATCAAACACCTAACTGCTCACCTGGAAGAACTAAAAAATAAGTTCAAACTAAACCCAAAGCAAGCATAAGGAAAGAAATAACAAAGATTAGAGCAGAAATAAATGAAATTGAGAATGAAAATACATTAGGGAGCACTAAAAAACCAGAAGTTTGTTCTTTTAAAAGATCAGTAAACCTGACTAACCCTTAGCTAGAATGATAAAGAGAAAAAGAGAGAAAAGGTAAAAAAATAAAATCAGAAATGAGAAAGGGGCATTATTATGGACCCCATAGAAACAAATAGTATCATGAGAGGACACTATGTACAAATGTATGCCAACAAATGAGACTACCTAGATGAATGGGCAACTTCCTCAAAACACCATACAACCTGCACTTACTCTAGAAGAAATAGATCTCAACAGACAAATTAGAAGAGATTAAATCAGTCATCAAAAACTTCCCAGAAAAGAAAAGCACAGGACCAGATAGCTTAATAGGTGAATTCTACCAAACATACCAATCCTGCTCAAAAGTTTCTGAAAAATTGAACAGGAGGGAACACTACCTAATTCAGTCTATCTTGCCAACCTCACCCTAATACCAATGCCAGACAAAGATATTACCAGAAAAGAAAATTCCAGACCAATTCTCTTATGAATGTAGATGCAAAAATCCTAAGCAAAATCCTATCAAATCAAATCTAACAGCACATTCAAAGAATTATACACCATGATAAAGTAGGTTTTATTCCAGGTTCAACATAAGAAAATCATTTGACATAATACATCACACCAACAAAATGAAAGAAAAAAAATCACATGAACATCTCATTGGTGCAGATTAGACATTTAACAAAATCCAGCATATTTTCCTGATAAAAACACTCAGAAAAAGAGAAGAAAACTTCCTCAGCATGATAAAAGGCATATATGAAAAAAACCACAGCTAAAATCTTTCTCAATGATGCAAGACTGAAAGCTTTCACTTTAAGATCTGGAAAAAGACAAGGGTGTCCACTGTCACCATAATTATTCAACATATAACTTCCAACATATAGTGGAAGTTACAGCCAGAGTTGTTAGACAAGAAAAAGGGATAAAAGGCCAACAAATTCGAAGGGAAGAAGTAAAACTATCACTGTTTAAGGCTGACACAATCCTATATATAGGATGTCCAAAAAAATCAATAATAAAGCTACTAGAGCAAGTAAACAAATTAAGCAAAATGGCGGGGTAAAAGATCAACATGCAAAAATCAGTAGTGTTTCTATACACTCTTAATAAGTGATATCAGGAGGAAATTGAAAAAGAAAATCCTTTTGCAACAGCCCTAAACTAAACAAATGTTTAGGAATAAATTTTATCAAGGTGTAAATGACTTTTAAATGGAAACAATCTTTGGTAAAGAAATCAAAGAAAATCTAAATAAATGGAATGATATTCCATGCTCATGGTTTGGAAGACTAAATATTATTAAGATGTCAATTCTACCCAAAATGATTTACAGATTCAATGCAATCCTAATCATAATTCCAACAGCCTATTTTTGCAGAAAAGGAAAAGCCAATTATCAAATATATTTGGAAAGGGTAAGGGGTGCCAAATAACCAACATCATTTTGAAAAAGAAGAAAATAGTTGGAGAACTCTCACCTCCTGACTTTAAAGCTTATTACAAAGCTACAGTAGTCAAAACAGCATTGTACTGGCACAAAAATATATATACAGACCAATGGAATCAAATTGAGAATTCAGCAATAGACCTTCAAATCTATTATCAATTGATTTTTGACAAGGCTGCGAAGTCCACTCAATTAAAAGAATAGTCTCTTCAACAAATGTTGTTGGGAGAATTGGAAATCCATACGCAAAATCACACTATATACAAAAATTAACTCAAAAATAGATCAAATAACTAAATATAAGAACAAGGACAATATAACTACTAGAAGAAAATATAGGGAAGAATCTTCAGGATCTTGAGTTAGGCAGTGGTTTTTTTAGACTTTACACCCAAAACACAAGCAACAAAAGAAAAAAAAATTACATAAATGGACCTAATCAAAATTAAGAACTTTTGGACATCAAGGACTGTATCACAAAAGTGAAAAGACAACCTACTCAATGTAAGAAAATATTTGGAAAGAACATATCTGATAAGGCTTTAATATCCGAATATATAAAGAAATCTTACAACTCAACAATAAAAAGACAACCCAGTTTAAAAAAATAGGCAAGGGGGACTTTGGGGAAATGGCATTGGATTAGGCATGCAGGGCTCAATTCTCTCAAAAAAACAATGGAGAAAAGACAAACAGCTGTCCAAGGGACCTGCTTTGGGGATCAACAGACCAGGACAGGGCTGCACAACCCCAGGAGGGTGAGGAACACAGAAACAAAGAACCTGAAATGCCAATCCTGAGTTACTAAACCCCATAGTCACTGGGAATGGCTCCTATTTCCCATGCTCAATGCACAAAGCCTGGATAAAACCCATGTTCTACTGCAACTGACTGAAATGGGAACAGACATCTTTCTCTCTGAGGAGAGGGAGACTATGGAAGAGGGCAGAGAGTGATTTCTCTTCAGTGAATTTGAACTATAGAGCCACTTTGGATCTCAACTCTGGCCAGACCAGAATCACAGGCAAGCAGAGGCTGAAATAGCCATATCTGTGGAAAGATTCACCAACAAACACCATCTGCTGCTGGATCTTATTGACTGCCATAGTAAACAGTGCCTCATATAGTGGGGCTTCTGAGGGATCTAGAGGCTTTCAGACACCATAAGTTGGAAAGACAGCTCTGGAATTTGGCACCCTGTCAGTGGGCCTTACTTTGGAATTTATGCTCCCCCGCGTAACAGAGTTAGACTCATTTATAGTTTCCCTACACATGGTTTTTCTGCCTCTTATTTGAACCTATAATTAGCACTATACTTGTTAAATATATGTCCCTGAGACGTAAAGCTTTGGATCATCCATGTACCAGTTTAAGCCCTGAATCTCAGCAGAGTTTCAAAACCTGCTTTCCACTTCAATGGCACACTCAGGACAACTAACTAAGAGATGATAATGGACAACGCCCATCCCAAGGAACAGAGAGTGTCTGCAACTGAAAGCAAGATAGTTATATCCATCTGCCCCATGTGATCTAAGCCCCCTCTCAACTAGAAACAGAGTGGGCATCACAATCCCCAAATCCTCAAGATCAAGGAATGAAAAATGGACTAAAGTAGACTTATTATTATTCTACTATAGACTTATTATTATTCTAGCAATGGAAGAACTTTCATCATTGATATAAAGGCAGTGGCCCCTAGAGGTTCTAAGGGGAAAGAGAGGGATGATTAGGTGTAATATGGGGGCATTTTCAGGACATTAAAATTGTCCTGGATGACACTGCAATGATGCACACAGGTCAATATATATTTTGTCTTAACCTAAAAAATTGTGTGGGACGGAGTGTAAACTATAATGTAAACTATAGTCCATTGTTAGCAGCAATGTTTTGGTATGAGTTCATCAGCTGTAACAAATATACTACACACTAATGAAGGATGTTGTTAATGTGGGAAAGTGTGTGAGGGGGAGAGAGGAGGCATATGGGAATAACCTATATTTTTTATTTAACATTCATGTAATCTAAAGTGTTTTTTAAAATAATTAAATAAATAAAGAGCCATCTGCTGGCCAGACAGGAAATTGCAAGGAGAAAAACCAGTTTTAGATCTCTTTTGTCCTAAACTTCTGGGAGGACATCTGCACCACATTAGTGAGTCCATGACCCAAATTTGATAACTTAAGCTGTGCAATTTTAAAAACTCAGAAAAAGTTGAACCAAATATCAAAGAAAATTTGTGAAAGAAAACCAATATGTAAAAAAGGGAAATTAACCATTCAACAACATATTCGGATGCCGAGACATCAGCAAAGAGATACACACTCTACCAAGAAACAAGAAGAGATGGCACAGCCAAAGGAACAAATGAAATATCCTGATGAAATACAGGATTTAAAACAACTAACCAATTTTAGACACACAAACCTAGTAAATCAATTTAGAGTTAAATATGACTAAAGATATAAGGGATATTAAGAAGACATTGGGTAAGCATAACGAACAATTTGAAAGCCTGCAAAGAAAAGTAACAGAGCTCATGCAAATGAAAGACACAATGGATGAGATTAAAAATATATTAGAGGTATATAATAGCAGATTTGAACTGAAGGAAGACAGAATTAGTGGTATCTAGGACAGAACATCTGAACTTGAAAAGGCAGGAGAACAGAAAGAGAAAAAAATGGAAAAAATGGAACATGATCTCAGGAAATTGAATGATAACATGAAACGCACAAACATGTATGTTATTGATGTCCCAGAAGAAACAGAGAACTGAAAGACAGCATATTAGTCTGCCAAAGGGGTACTGTTGCAATGTACCAGAAATTTGTTAGCTTTTATAAAGGGTATTTATTTGGGGTAGAATCTTACAGTTACAAGACCCTAAAGAGTCCAATTCAAGGCTGTTTTTTCACCAGAGTCAGTTGCCACTTGTTGAAACAAGATAGTCGCTGATCTCTGCCTGGTCTCTCCTTTCTCTCTGGGCTTCCAATGCTATGTCTCTCTTGGTTAGGGCTTGTTTCTTTCCAGGCCTTCTCAGCTGCTCAGCTGCTCTGTTATCTTCAACTGCAAACTATCAGGCAAATGGCTTATCTCTCCCTGGGACCACAGCATCAAAAATTATGAAGTTTTCTCCCCTTCCATGTGTTTTCTTGAGTAAGTGTCTGTATATATAGGCCCACCAACGGCATGTGGACTCAACCTGAGTCATGCCCTACTGACATATTCTAATCAAAATCCCTAAATTGAATTTGTAAAGTAAACTTCAAATCTTTGAATTTAATACAATCAAAGGATTTCACACCCAGAGGAATAGATTAGTTTACAAACATAAACTTTCTCATTTTGGGATTCATAATAATCAAAAATTGCCACAGGAGGCAGAAAGAATATTTGAGGTAATAATGACTGAAAATTTCCCAATCCTTATAAAAGGCATAAATATCAATATCCAGGAAGGACAACACACTCCAAAAAGAATAAATCTGAATAGACCTACTCTAAGACACCTACTATTCAGTGTAACAAATATCAGAGGTTAAGAGAGGATTCCAAAAGCAGCAAGAGAAAACCAAAGCAGCACATACAAGGGACTTTCAATAACATTAAGCGCCAATCTATCAAAAGAAACCATGGAGGCAAGAAGAAAATGACATGATGCATTTAAGGTACTGAAAAAATAAAACTGCCAGGCAAGAATTCTGGATCCAACAAAAATGTTCTTCAAAAAATAAGGGTGAATTTAAAGTCTTCAGGAACATATAAAAACAGAGAAAGTATGTTTCTGAAACACAAAATCTACAAGGGATACTGAAGGAAGCACTGCAGCCTGAAAGGAATAAACAAGGGCAATAGATTTGGAGAAGAGGGTATAAATGAAGATTATTAGGTAGGGTAAATTAAGGGGTAAAAAGACAGACAATAGTAAGCTGTGATAACAGTAAGGTAAAGGATAAAATGGATAAAGTAAGTAATGACTTTACAGTAACAATGCTTAAATTCACCAATTAAAAGACACAGACTGACAGAATGGATAAAAAGTGATGATCCATCTATATTCTGTCTACAAGGGACTCACCTCAGACATAAGAATACAACCAGGCTAAAAGAAAATGGTTTGAATAAAATATTCCATGCAAGTAGTAACCAAAAAAGATATGGAGTAGTGATACCAATATCAGATAGAATAGATTTTAAATATAAAATTATTATAAGAGCTGAAGAAAGTCAGTATATATTAATAGAAGGAGGAATTCACAAAGAAGAAATAACTATAATAAATATTTATGCATCTAACCTGGTGACCCAAGATACATGAGGCACACGCTGGCAAAACCGTAGGGAGAAATAAAAGTCTCTACAATAATAATTTGAGACTTCAATAAACCACTCAGCATTGGATAGAACATCTGAACAGAGGATAAATAAGGAAATAGAGATTTTGAATAATATGATAAATGAACCAAACCTAACAGATTTTATAGAGCCTTATACCCCAAAGCAGCAGTATATGCATTCTTTTCAAGTGTTGATGGATCCTTCTCCAGGATAGACCACACTTTGGGTCACAAGACAATTCTCAATAAATTTTAAAAGATTGAAATTACACAAAAATACTTTCCCTGATCATAATGGAATTAAGTTGGAAATTAACAACAGACAGAAAAAAGGAAAATTCACTAACATATGGAGATTAAACAACACTCTTAAATATCAGTGGGTCAAAGAAGAATTTGCAGGAGAATTCAGTAAATATCTTGAGATGAATGAAAAGAAGAGCACAATATAACAATATAAAAAGACCTATGGGACACAATAAAGGCAGTACTGAAAGGGAAATTTATAGCCATCAATGCTTACATTAAAAAAGAAGAAAGAGCTAAAGTCAAATACTTAACTGAAAACCTGCAGGAACTAGAAAAAGAATAGCAAACTAATCCCAAACCAAGCTGAACAAATAGTAAAGATCAGAGCAGAAATAAATGAAATTGAGAACAACAACAGCAACAAAATACAATAGAAAGGATTTTAAAAGGGTGGGTTTTTTTTTTTTCAGAAGATCAACAAACCCTTAGCTAGAGAAGATGGAAATGCATAAAATCAGAAATGGGGTGGGGAGGCACTACACTGATTCTGCAGAAATAAGAGAGCTCATAAGAGGATGTTAAGAACAACTGTACACCAAAAAGCTATAGAACACAGATGAAATGGACAAATTCCTAGAAACACACAAATAATCTACACTAACCCTAGAAGAAATAGAAGTCCTCACAAATAAATGATGACTAAAAAAACTGAAACAGTTAAACCAAAAAACTCCCCCAAAATGAAAAGCGCAGGTCAAAACGGCATCACAGGTGAATTCTACCAACCATTCAAAGACAATCTAATATCAATCTTGCTCGAGTTTTTACAAAACACTGAACAGGTAGGAATGCTACAAAACTCATTATATGAAGCCAACATTAGCATAATACCAAAACCAGAAAAATATAGAACAACAACAACAAAAAAGAATATACAGACCAATATCTCCAGTGAATATAGATGTAAACATTCTCAACAAAATACTTGCAAACTGAATCCAAAAGCACATTAAAAGAAATATGGGCCACAATCAAGTGGGTTTGATCCCAACTATGTAAGGGTTTTCCAACAGAAGTAAATTAATTAGTGTAATAAACAAAAGTAATAAATTGAAGAAAAACCACATGATCCTCCTGATTGATGCAGAAAAGCATTAGACAAAATACAGCATCCTTTCTTGATAAAAACTCTCCAAAAGATAGGAATAGTAAAGTGCATATATGAAAAAGCTACAAAAGCATTGTACTCAACAGTGAAACACTGAGATCTTCCTGTTGAGATCAGGAACAAGGCAAGGATGCCCACTGTCAGCACTGTCTTTCAATATCATGCCAGAAGTTCTAGCTAGAGCAATTAGGCTAGATAAAGAAATAAAACGCACCCCAGGAGGAAAGGAAGAAGTAAAACTTTCACTATTTGCTGGTGATATGACCACATACCAGGAAAATCCTGAAAAATTCACAATAAAGCTACTAGAACTATCAGAAAAGATGAGCAAAGTGGCAGGATACAAGATTAATACCCCAAAATCAGTAGTTTTTCTATATACTGATGAGCACTGTGAGAAGCAAAAAAATTCCATTTATAACAGTGATTAAAAGAATCAAATATTTAGGAATAAACTTAACCAAGGACACAAAGGACCTATGTTCAGAAAACTACAAAACATTGCTAAAAAAAAGAAGACAAATAAATGGAAGGGCATTCCGTGTTCATGGACTTCAAGATTAAATAGCATTAAAATGCCAATTCTGCCCAAATTGATTTACAGATTCAATGCAATCCCAACAAAAATCCCAGCATCCTTTTTTGCAGAAATGGAAAAGCTAATTCTCAACTTTATTTGGAAAGGTAGGGGAACCTGAATAGCCAGAAATGTATTTAAAAAGAAAAACGAAGTTTGGGGACTCTCACTCCCTGACATTAAAGCATATTACTTATCTGCTGTGGTAAAAAAAGAGGAAAAAAAAAACAAAACAGCATGGAACTGGCATACAGACTGACAGATTGACCAATGGAACTGAATCGAGAACGCAGAACTAGATCCTCACATCTATGGTCAAGTGATTTTTGACAAGGCTATAAAGCCCACCCAGGAGGGGCAGAACCATCTATTCAACAAATGGTATGGGAACTGGAAATCCAGTCCAAAAGAAAGAAAGGAACCTTATATGACACCTTATACTAAAATGTACTCAAATTGGATCAAGGACCTAAATATGAAATTTACAACCATAAAATTCCTAGAAGAGAATGTAGGAAAACATCTTCAAGATTTGTGGTAGGCAGTAGTTTCCTAAACCTTACAACCAAAGCATGTGTAACAAAAGAAAAAATAAATAACTGGGATCACCTCAAAATTAAATACATTTGTTCTTCCAAAGAATTTGTCAAGAAAGTAAAAAGGCAACCTACTCACTGAAAGAAAATATTTGGAAACCACATATCCCACAAGGGTTTGATATCCATGTTATATAAAGAGATCACACAACTATAAAAACACAAGCAGCCTAATTAAAAAATGGGCAAAAGACTTAAATAGACATTTCTCCAAAGAGGAAATACAAATGACCAAGAAGCACAGGAGAAATTGCTCAACATCACTAGCTATTAGGGAAATGCAGTTCAAAACTACAATAAGATACTATTTAATACCTTAGAGAATGGCCATTATTAAAACAAAACAAAACAAAACAAAACAGAAGACTACAAGTGCTGGAAAGGATGTGTAGAAACAGGAACACTCCTTAACTGTTGGTGGGAATGTAGAATGGTGCAGCCTCTGAGGGACACAGTTTTACAGTACCTCAAGAAGCAGAATATAGATCTGCCATATGATCCAGCAAAACCATTACTAGGTGTATATTAAAAAAAACTGAAGGCAATGATGTGAACTGACATTTGCATACTGATGTTCATGGCAGTATTATTCAAAATTGCTAAAATATGGAAACAGCCCAATTGCCCATCAACTGATAAATGGATAAACAAAATGTGGCAATTACATACAAAGGAACACTATTCAGCTGTAAGACGAAATGAAATTGGGATACATATGATAACATGGAAGAATCTAGAGGATATTGCATTGAGTGAAAAAAGCTGGACACAAAAGGAAAATATTACATGAGCTCACTAATATGAACTAAATTCAATGAGTAAACTCATGGAGGTAAACTGTATAGTATAGGTTACTAGGAAATAGAATGTGAGTTGAGAATGGGGGCTGATGCTTAATGTATGTAGCACTTTTAATATAAATAAGGTTAATTGTAAAATTGTGGAAATGAACAGAGTTGATAATAACACATTATAGTGAGTATAACTAACAATGCTGATTCATAAATGTGATTGTGGCTGAAAGGGGTAGCCTGTCAATGAAAATCTCAATTGAAAGGAACTACAGGATAATCTAGAGAATGTATAACAGTGATTTCGGTGGTGGATGAAGATTGTAGTTATTATATTGGTGTTTAGGAAGTTTATGTTTTTGTTCTAGTAATTATCTACCTTCGTCACTTATGTCTCACATAGGATTCAATACTTTACTGCTTTACTTTTAAATGATGTCTTTAGCTACCACATATTGTAGAAGCCGTAATCAGTTTTCTCTGCTTTCATTTTTCTTTCTCCCTATGTTATCCATTTTTGATAGTTTACAATAATTTAACAGAAGCAAAATTTATACAGAATTATTCCAACTATCCTCTCCCTTTAGAATTAATTTTATAATTGAACATATTACATTCATTTCATTAACTCAATGTTTCTGTTGGTCATATTTTTCTTTAAAAGTATTACAGCATAGCACTTTTGCCTATAGGCCCAATATTTGTATTCCTTTATCTTTAAAGTCTAATATTGTTTATTATGATATATTTTAGAGTTGACTCTCCATAGACAACTTTCTCAGGTCAAAATTTAGTTCTTTCAAAATGTAAATATGTATTTTTTTTTATTCTTACAGTTTCTTGCATTATAATTTTAAATATTATTTCTAATAATTGTTGTCTCACATTCTCATACTTTTTCTTGCAGAGACTACAAATATATACATTTTGGATATTCCTTGTCTGATACTACCCTCATGACTTTTTCTCTGATCTTTCATACCTTCATTTATTGTTTATGTTCTGTGGCTGTTTTTATACTTATCTCAGATGTATTTATTTAAACTAAAGTAACATCTATCCCTTTATTGACTAATATCATTGATTTTCACATCTTGTAGTTATTTGTTTGTCCGTTTCTAGTCTAAATTTTTAATATTTAGATTTCTGATTTTTTTTCAGTTCACATCATGTATTCACACTTGAAGTCCACTGAAGTCGGAGATAAGATGTTGTCTTCTATACCAAGAATGAAGTCTTCAGATAATGTCTCAAGTGGTATCTGAGCTAACTGGTTGTTATAAGAATGCAGGGTCCATAATTTCTCTAATTCATAGGTTTCTCTGGTATCTGGAAGTATCAAATGAATCACCCTGCTGCCTTCTTATATAATTAGGTTTCTTTCTTTGACTTGCTTGTGTAGTTTGCTCTGGCAGATCCCTGAGGGACCAGCATGGATGCTAGCCTTGGTTTTGCTCTCTTGGCAGCAGTGGTTTCAGGGACCACACCATCAAAGTCCACACAAAGCCAGTCATCAGTGTCCTTCCCTTCAATCTTAACATGAGGCTCACTTTTACATTTAGGTATTCATACATTTTCACAATGTAGTGGGCCATGGCATGTAAGTGTAGGGTGGAGCTTCCACTCCCAACCACAAAATAATCTGTATAGTTTATCTCTGGAGGAATCTTGATCACACAAATGTCTTTTGCATTTTCTTGCCTCAGAAGTGAAACCAGCATATCGATGACAAATTTGGGACTAGTATTATCTGCTGCGCCCATCTCTGGGTGCCCCTCACTGGCTGCCCCATCAGCCCGCTTCTCAATCCAGGAACCAATGTGCAGGCAGGGCATGGGGCCGGAGGCCCGGCAAAGCAATGGCCTGTGGCAGGTTGCCCTACGGCCAGCAGCAGAGGCCAAGTCCCAAGGCTTGCCTTGGATTCTGCTCTCCAAGGAAGGGCTCCACACCACAGAAACACCCCAAGCCTGAGTGGTCGTTTGGCTTCCCCTGATGTTTTTATATCATTATTTTTTTTTTTTTTATACTGACAGTTGATTCATGTGAGTTACTTGGACTCTTATTAATCTTCTTTTATTGTCATTGTATGAAAGTTGGTGTGGCAGTTTGAGATTATTTTATGAATCCCAAATAGAGATTGATTATGCTTATAAACTAATCTATTCCTCTGGGTGTGATACCCTTTGATTATATTAAATTCAGCTGAGGGGCCTTTGATAAGATTACCTGTTAAAATTGCTGTAGGGCTTTTTTTGGACTGTGTCAATGAGGTGGGACTCAGGTTGAGTCCCCACTCCCTTGTTGGGTTTGATATAAATGGACACTCCATCAGACAGACACAGGAAGAGAGAGCTCTGCCATTTTTGATCCTGCATGCGACAGAATGGCTGAAAGAGCTGAGGCCCCAGGGAGAGAGAAGCCATTTGCCTGACAACTTACAGATAAAATTAAGAAGAGAGCAGAACAGCCAAGATTGATATAGAAGGTCCAGAAAGACACCCTATGCCAGGAAAGAGAAGACTACAGGATCACTTAAGCACAAACCCCTAAGTAGAAAGGGTGAGCCTGGAGAGGAAGACTGACACTTGGGCAGAGATCGTCAACCATCTTGCTTCACTACATGGCAACATGCCAGGATCAACAGTAGCCAACACTGGTGAGAAAGCATCTCTGATGGTGCCTTGGTTTGGACTTTTCGAGGCCTTGGAACTGCAAGCTTTTACCCCAAATAATTCCCTTTATAAAAGTCAACAGATTTCTGGTACTTTGCATCAGCAGCCCTTTGGCAAACCAGGACAGTTGAGTACATTTTTCTATTTATTAGAAGATTGGTATAATTTTCCTATCAGCAATAAAAGCTGATTCTATGAACTAATGAGGAGTTTTGAGGTTTAATTATGTTGTAGCTTATTTTGAAGGGCTGCTGTAACAAATGCACACAAGAGTTGGCTTAAACAGTAGGAATTTATTGGCTCATGGCTTGAGAGGCCAGAAGTCCAAATCTAGGCATTGGCCAGAAGGCTTTCTTCCTCTTAATCAGTAGTGTTCTTGTTGGCAGACAATCCTTGGTTTCTTTGGCTTTCCTGTCTTATAGCTATGTCTTCCGGTTTCCATTGACTTCTAACTTCCAGGTCCTCCTTGTGGAAGTAAGACAGGCATAAAAGGACAATTATTGTATCATGTCACTGATGTGAAAATATTAGAAGAAGCAAACTCATAGAGTTAGAATCTAGAATATAGTTTAACAATTGTACATATGGTCAACTGTGTCTCCAACTATGTCTGAATTTCTCTCCAACTATGTCTGAATTTCTTCTGCTTATAAAGGACACCAATAATCCAGATTTAGCCCACCCTCATTTGGTTGGGCCACATTTTAACTAAAAAAGCATCTTGAAAAGATCTTATCTACAGTGGGTTCATCATACTTACAAGGATATGTATTAAGATTAAGAATGTCTAAATTGGGGTATATCATTCAAACTAACACAGGCATCATCTTCTGTTGGTACAATGCAGTTCAGTTCTTTTATTAAGTAGAATACAAAATCCCAAGGAATAGAGAGTATCTGCAACTGCAAGCAAGATAGCTCCATCCATTTGCCCCATGGGATCTAATTTCCATCTCAAATAGAAGGAGAGTGGGCATCACCATCCCAAAATCCTCAAGATTGGGGTAGATTTATTATTATTATTCTACTACAGACTTATTATTATTCTAGCAATGGAAAAACTCTTATCATTGATATAAAGTCAGTGGCCAACAGAGGTTCTGAGTGTTGGGAGAGGGAAAAATAGGTGTAATATGGGGGCATTTGGGGCACATTGAATTTGTCTTGCATGATATTGCAGTGATGGATACAGGCCATTGTATATTTTGTCATAACTTACAAAATTGTGCAGGACAGAATATAAATTACGATGTAAACTTTAGTCCATGGTTAATAGCAATGCTTCAATATGGGTTCATCAGTTGTAGCAAATGTATCACACTAATGAAGGATCTTAATGTGATAAAGTGTGGGAGGGGGATAGAGCAGGGCATATGGGAATTCCTCATATTTTTTTAATGTAGCATTTATGTAATCTAAAGCTTCTTTAAAATTAAAAAATAAAAAAATAGAATACTAGGCGTAGCAGTTTGGCAGTTTGATATAGTTATGAATTCCAAAAATAGATATTGGATTATGCTTGTAAATTGGTCTGTTCATCTGGGCATGACTAAGTTGTGATTAGGGCTTTGATTGGGCCATGTCAGTAGTGTGTTGAGCCCCACCCCTTGGTGGGTAGGGAATCAAAGATAAAAGACATGGCAAAGGACAGGGCTGGAGTTTTTGAGTTGGAGTTCTGAAGCTGAGTTTTAATGCTGGAGCCCGGGGAAGCAAGCACACAGAAGGAGCTTGGTCGTGAGGAAGGAGAGAAGGCCCCAGGAAAAGAGATGTGCCATTCGCCTGACAGTTCACAGCTGGCCTTGTGGAGAGAGGCAAAGCCTAGAAAGCCTCATGGTCTACAGCTGACCTTGTGGAGGAAACAGAGGAGCTGAGCGCAGAGAGAAACGGAGCTCCAGGAAGAGAGAAACCCAAGAAGCCTAAACTCTTGGCAGACATAGGCAGCCATCTTTCCCCAACACATGGCAATGGACTTTGGTGAGGAAAGAAAGTTAAGCTTCTACCCCCAATAAATACCCTTTTATGAAAGTCAACCGATTTCTGGTTCTGCATCAGCACCCCTTTGTCTGACTAATACACAAGTCCTTCCAAACCTGCCACCTTATTCATGACACACTTTAGAAGTGTGTTCTTTTGATCCTTGTAGCCAGGGCTCTGATACATCAGGGTTGCAGAGTTCTCTCTCCTTGTTTTTCTCCACTTGGGTGGGCACTCTCCTTCTGTCAGTACACAACTGATATTACAAGCTTTCCACCATCACTGAGCTCTCACTGCACATTCCCATTCCCATAAACTCCCACCTGTTTCTCAGCTGCAGAGTGATTTCCTGTCCTTGCTGGTTTCAAATATTTATTTCATCCAGTATATTTAAGTTGGAATTGGTGGCAGTCACTTTAGTATTTTCTAATTATATGTAGGAAAGCATAAAGATTTATTTCATTGCTCTTCTTATTGATGGATATTGTTTTGGAGATGTGTGGAAAGATTCAGATTTATGTAACCAATATTATCTATACTACCAGGAATGGCAGAAAGATAATGCCCCCAAAATATATGATGTCCTCCCATTACCTTATGTGGTGAAGAAGACTTTGCAGATGTGATTAAGTTAAAAATCTTGAGATGGGAATATTAAACTGAACTATCCATTAGATTACAATGTACTTACAAGAGTCCTTGTAACAGGGAGCCAGAAAGATCACAGTTAATAATAGGAAATATGATGATCAAGTGAAGAAGTTGAAGTGATGTGAGGAAGGGGCCACAAGCCAAGGAAGACATAATTCCTTGAGACTCTGAAAAAGGTAAGGTAAGAATTTCTCCCCTGAACCCTCCAAGGGAATACTACCTACAAACACCTTGATTTTAGACTTCTGGAACCCAAACTATAAATTTGGATTGTTTTAAGCCACTAAGCTTGTGATAATATGCTACAGCACCAATAATAAACTAATACACTAGGAATCCATGATTAAAGAAAAATTTTAATCTGTGGGAATCCTGAAACTTTTTTTAAAGTTGGATTTCCTCCTATAAGGATTTTCAATTTTTTCCCCCCAAGAAGCCAGGGTTACAAACCTAAGACTACTACTGAACTCTTCATGGACTCTCTGGAGTAATCTTGTCATCTTGAGTTCTACTACTAACTTGCAGCTTTTGTTTATGATCAAACTTTTTTTATTTTATTGCCAATAATTACACTTGCTTTAAAGTTATCTCCATTTGCTCTTGACAGACCATTTCTTTGTAACGTCTCCTGACTGTGGTTTTTATAAATATATTATTTATATTTTTATTCATTTGAATGTTTTTATTTTTCTTTTCTGAGGGGTGTCATAGAGACATATTTTTTTTAGTTCCTTCAAGCCAATGTTTGAATTTTTTTTTCTATTG
>JAQZBX010050586.1:0-19618 GCA_029593785.1 Cabassous unicinctus | reverse complement strand
TGGACATTATCATTGGGCTCTTCTGGGGGATTGACGGTTGGGGTAATCAATCAAAACAGCAAACAGCTGGGACTCCTCCCATGCCATTAGCAAAGGGGCAGAATAATTAATGGTTCAAAAGGCAGGCACAAAGGCCGAATCACTCTTGCCTTTGGAGCCCTGTTTTGGCCTTTGCCCCTGGATGGATCAACACACAAGTAAAACCTGGGCATTTATAATCTATAATGGGAAATAGTAGTCTGTAAATTGGTCATCTTTATCACTCTTCAGTCCCTTCCTCTCTCTGGGACCCATGAACTGTTATTTTCTCCCATTTCTCTTCCCTTCCTATCTTAATAAGTTACTGGCCTAATCAACGTGACATGCTCTTGAAATTCATTTCTGCAGCATATTCAAGAACCTAGACAAAATCCGGTAACACTACTTTATTGAAAATAAATTGAAAATTATTTAGTGAAAATCTAGAAATCATGAGTGAGGGACAAGGTGTGAAATAGAGAAAGAAGGAGAGCTAATATGAGTATGACTTACTCATGGTTCAATATCATGGGGCAGTCTTCTAAGCAGCCATGTGGAGTACACTTCAGGATCATCTGTCTGAGGTAGAAAAGGGGAAAGAAGTTTATCAATTCCCATTTCCCACTGGCCAAAGGTTTGCACCATGGAAAAGTAATTGTCCTAAATGTCCTGGTAGGTACACGTGTGAGTGAAAAATAGGATTCTGGGGTGTTCTGCTCATTAGTGTCAACAAAAAAGCTTCAGGGCTGAAAGCAAGAAGCATGCATTGCTGGCATTAGGTGAGACATATGCGAAGTTGTCAGAGCCCTGGCAGATCTGGTTGCCATAGCAGTGGCTGAAACAAATGACAACAGAGACAGAGACAGAGAGGATCTGATGTGATACATAAGAAATACATATAGGGAAATAAATGTAGATCAAGTGGTTGAGTGCCTGCTACCCATGTACAAGGTCCTGGGTTCAATCCCTGGTACCTCCTAAAAACAAACAAAAAACCAACTTTCATTGGGGAGCAAATATAGCTCAGTAGTTGAACACCTGTTTCCCATGTACAGGGTCCTGGGTTCAATCCCTGCTACCTCCTAAAAATATGTATATACATATGCTACAGTGTGGATCTTTTTGCTTCCATTTTGCCGATCTTTTGAATTCTTTTTCTGCAATTCTATTAATCAGATTTTGGACCATCAGGACTGTTCCTGAAAATTTCTTATGATTTATCCCTATTGTAACACATATATATCTTTTTAAAATTCTCTTTAAAATTTTTTTAAAATTATGGAAGTTTTAAGTTTACAGGAAAACCATGCATAAAATACAGGATTCTCATATACCATCTATTATTAACAGCTTGCTGGTGTGGTATATTTTCTATAATTGATAAAAGCACAATTTTAAAATTTTACTATTAACTATAGTCCATGGATTAATTTAGGGTTCCCTGTTTGTATAGTGCAGTTTCATGGATTTTTAAAAAATTATTCTACCGTATATATAACCTAACATTTCCTCTTTTATCCACATATAGATATATACTTCAGTGCTGTTCATCATTACAATCATCAATTACCAAAACATTTCCATCATTCCAAATAGGAATTCTGTACATTTTAATCCTTAAACTTCCTATTCCCTATACCCACCCCATCCCCTGGTAATCTATATTCTAGATTCTGACTCTATAGCCTGCTTATTCTAATGATTTCATATCAGTGAGATCATACAATATTTATCCTTTTGTGTCTGGCTTATTTCACTCAATGTGATGTCTTCAAGACTCATCCATGTTGTGGCATATATCAGAACTTCATTCCTTTTGACAACTGAATAATATTCCATTGTATGCAAATACCACATTTTGTTTATCCAGTCACAGGTTGATGGACACTTGGGTTGCTTCCATCTTTTGGGTATATATCTACTAGTAGGATTACTGGACCATATGATAATTCAATATTTAACTTCCTGAGGAGCCACCAAACTGTCTTCCACAGCAGCTGCATCATTTTACATTCCCACCAGCAATGAATGAGTGTTCCTATTTTGCTATATCCTCTCCAACACTCACAATTTTCTGTTATTGTTGTTTTTAATAGTAGAAATTCTAGTGGGTGTAAGCTGGTATCTCATTGTGGTTTTGATTTGCATTTCCCTGATGGCTAATGATGTTGAGCATCTTTCTATTTGCTTTTGAGCCATTTGTATATCTTCTTTGGAAGATGTCTATTTAAGTCTTTTGCCCACTTTTCAATTGGATTGTTTATCTTTTTGTAGTTAAGTTGAAAGTTTTCTTTAAATATTCTGGATATTAATCTTGTACTGGATATGTGGTTTCCAAGTATTTTCTCCCATTGTGTAAGATGTCATTTTACTTTCATCATAAAGTCCTTCGAGGAACAAAAGTTCTTTTTTTTAAAATGAGGTCCCATTTATGTATTTTTTTCTTTTGTTGCTTGTGCTTTGGGTGTAAAGTCTGAGAAACCATTGCCTAACACGTGGTCCTGAAGAGGCTTCCCTATGTTTTCTTCAAGGAGTTTGACAGTTTTTGGCTATTATATTTAGGTCTTTGAGCCATTTTGAATTGATTTTTGTATTAGGTGTGAGATAAGGGTCCTTCTTTCTTTTGCAAATGGAGATCCAGTTTTCCCAGCACCATTTTTTGAAGAGACAATTCCTTCCCAACTGAGTGGTCTTTGCCACCTTGTTAAAAATCAGTTGGCCATAAACGTGAGGGTTGGTTTTTGAGCTCTCAGTTCTAGTCCATTGGTCTATATGTCTGCTCTTGTGCCAATACCATGCTGTTTTGATTACTGTGGCTTTGTAACGGATTTTTAATTTTTAATTTTTATTTTTAAAGAAGCTTTAGATTATGTAAATGTTACATCAAAAATATAGTGTAATAGATTTTAAGATTGGGAAGTGTGAGTCCTCCAACTTCATTTTTATTTTTCAAAATTGCTTTGTCTATTTGGAGACCCTTACCCTTCCATATAAATTTGGTGATTGGCTTTTCCATTTTTGCAAAGAAGTTTGTTGGGATTTTGATTGGGATTGCATTGACTCTGCAAATAGCTTTGGGTAGAACTGACAATTTAAGAATATTTATAGTCTTCCAATCCATGAGCACAGAATATCCTTCTATTTGTTTAGGTATTCTTTGATGTCTTCTGGCAATGTTTTGTAGTTTTCTGTGTATAGATCCTTTACATCTTTGGTTAAATTTATTCCTAGATATTTGATTCTTTTAGTTGCTATTGTAAATGGTATTTTTTTCTTGATTTCTTCTTCCAATTGTTCATTGCTTGTGTATAGAAACACTACTGATTTTTGGATGTTGATCTTGTACTCTGCCATTTCGCTGAATTTGTTTATTAGCTCTAGGAGCTTTGTTGTGGGTTTTTCAAGATTTTCATGTCATCTGCAAATAAGGAAAATTCTACTTCTTCTTTTCCAATTTGGATGCCTTTTATTTCTTCTTCTTGCCTATTGCTCTGGCAAGAACTTCTAGTACAATGTTGAATAACAGTTGTGACAGTGGGCATCCTTGTCTTTTTCCTAATCTTAGAAGGAAAGCTTTTAGTCTTTCACCATTAAGTAGGATGTTACCTGTGGGTTTCTTTTGTTTTTGTTTTTGTTTTTAGGTACTGGGGCTTGAACCAGGACTTAGCACATGTGAAGCAGGTGCTCAACCACTGAACTACACCCACTCGCCATATATATATTCTTTATTATTTTGAGGAAGTTTCCATCTATTCTTATTTTTCTAAGTGATTTTGTCAGGAAAGGGTGCTGGATTTTTAAAAATGCCTTTTCTGTATTAATGGTGAGGATCATGTGGTTTTTTCATTTATTTTGTTAATGTGATATATTACATTAATTGATTTTCTTATATTGAACCATCCTTGCATACCTGGGATAAATTCCACTTGCTCATGGTGCATAATTCTTTTCATGTACTGTTGGTTTCAATTTGCTAGTATTTTGTTGAGGATTTTTGCATCAATATTCATAGAGATTTTGGCCTGTAATTTTCTTTTCCTGTCATACTCTATATTAATGCTCTATTTTTGTGGGAGATTTCCACAACTCTATCTTTCAATTTTTTGGCTTTTAAATTTCTGCTATCATTTAAATTTCCAAAGGGTTTTTAATTTTGTTGTTTCTGAATATATGCATCTATGTACACACACACACACACACACACACACTCATTCCTCTTCTTGTACATTTGTCACAATATTTGTCCTCTGTTTCTCTGGATATTCATTATAGCTCATTTGTTGTTTTCTAGGTTTTCTTCTTCATCAAAATTAATTCTTTCTTTCCTTCATGTTTTATCTTTTTCTTATTAGTTAGGTCAACCTCTCCCTTCATATTAGAGTCCTTGCTCAGATACTTGATAATCATATGTAAGAATGGGGTCCTGAAAAGCTGTTTGCAAGCTCTCTCTGCATGAGTGAATCATTTAATTAAAGAGTTCCAGGGTCATTATCTTGAAGTTTTTTTCCCCTTTGGCTGGTCAGATTCCTTCAAGAAAACTCATATAATCTTTGGTCTGGAGGATATATACCAGGCTGCCAATGCTTAGGAAACCAAGTGGGGCAAAAGGATGGGAGTCTCTATATTTAATAAGAAATTTTTTATACATTCTCCTTTTTTTTTTAATTTTTTCATTTAGGACACCCCTGTCAACTGTGACTGGTGACCTCCAGGCCAGAGACCTCTTTTACCTTCTCCAGAGAATAAATTTCAGTCTTCCACCAAGAAGAGCTGGGCATCTGGGAATGTAACTGTTTCTTAAACAGACTTAGAACCAATCATCCTGATTTTAACCCCATTTTTATCCCATTTCCACAGGTACCTAGCGTCAGCAATCCCTGGGTCTTTAGGGGTTCTGTAGTCTAATATGAGTTGCTTTTCAACTCTCCCCACTGCCAGCTTGGGATTTAGCTTTTTGGGTCTGCTATTCTAAAGTTTTGTGGCTGGGATCTCTTCTCCTCTTATCTTTGTGATTATGGATTTTATGCCTTTTTGCACTTGTTTAGTTTGAATTTAATGGGGTTTCAGGAGTGTATTAATCAGCCAAAGGGGTGCTGATGCAAATTACCAGAAATCTGTTGGCATTTATAAAAAGGTATTTATTTGGGGTAGAAGCTTACAGTTACCAGGCCTTAAAGCATAAGTTACTTCCCTCACCAAAATTTGTTGCCTCGTGTTGGAGCAAGATAGCTGCCAACATCTGCCAAGAGTTCAGGCTTCCTGGGTTCCTCTCTTCCTGGGGCTTGTTTCTTTCTGGGCTCAGGCTTGTGTCTCTCCACAAGGCCAGCTGTAGACTATCAGGTGAATGGCTTGTCTCTTTTCCGAGGGCCTTCTTGCCTTCCTCACGACCAAGCTCCTCTGTGTGCGTACTTCCCTGGGCTCCAGCATTAAAATGCCAACATCAAAATTCCAACTCTCTTCTTTTGCCATATCTTTTATCTGTGTGTCCCCACCCACCAAGGGTTGGGGACTCAATGATATACTGATGTGGCCCAATCAAAGCCCTAATCATAATTTAATGAAGTAAAAGTAAAACCTCTGAAACTAATACACTCTTATATGCCCAGAGTAAAAGACCAGTTTACAAACATAATCCAATATTTCTTTTTGGAATTCATCAATAATGTCAAACTGCTACAAGGAGTGATGCACTCTTTATTTTGTGTTTTCTCACTCTGTGTCATATCAGTTGGCTTCCCTCTCCTCTGTCTCTCTCTGTTTCTCTCTGTCTCTCTCTCTGTCTCTCTCATTTCCCTTTCTCGGGTCCTTCTGTTCTGCCTTTAAGTATCCTTTCCAAAGTCTCTTTCTCGTGGAACATAAACATGTATCTGAGGTATCCTCTTTTTCCAGTCTAACAGATTCGATTTTGGCCCAATTAAGTCTAGTGGCAATTCCCCCACTTGAATTTTTTTTTTTTTTAATGTAGGTCTCCTGAATGTGTGTGTAGCATAATAGAATTTGTATATCTGGCTTCCTGAGGGGTCACAAAAGACTGTACAGTTATTGCAGTATATAGAAGAAAACCTCCTTCCTGAATTTTTTCCCCATCCAATTCCAGGATAGTAAAACTTGCAAATCCTTCAACTGCTTTGATTTTTTTTTCCCTCTGCATTCAGTTTATAGGTGAGAAAAATGATTCAAAGATAACAACCTTGCTAGAAATTTAATTAAAATAAAAATAAATATTCTGGTATGTGTCCTGGGGCTGAGGAGATGTCAGGCCATATTCTACACTATCTTATACCTAAATGACAAAAAAATTGAAGTTCCAAATTATGATCTTAAGGCACTAAAATATCCTATATCAAATGAAAATTAAATTATATACTCTCTTTACTTAATAAGGTACAACAGTAGACTTGGCCATTTCAGGAAAAGTTTTAGCAAAGAGAGTGGAACACGAAGAGATTTTAGGGTGGCTGGAAGACAATCACCAGGATACTCCATTCCTCAAATTTATTCTAGATTTACTGCACAGAGTTAAATAAATGAACAATTGCCCAGAATATTTAATTAGGGAGCCTGCTCGGGCAAAAGAAGCTGAGTCTACAGAACTGTAGGCTTGAATCTACATTTAACACAGCAAACTATTTTTCACCCAGAATCAGTTTTAGTAATTGCCTTGCAGTTGCTGCCTCTAATGAAACCGCAGAATCACAATGAATCATTGATACAATCTGCTATGAAAAATCAATACTTCATGTGACAGTTCAAATAATTCCAAGAAAATGCTTTTGGAGCAGTTAGACTTTCCTCTCTAAGCTCTGGGGGACCCAAACAAGTGTGAAACAGAGTCTTCATCATTCAAGCGTTTATAATTTAGTCAGGGAGAATTCATTATATACAAATATTTGTATAAAGTAGGAGAGTACATGGTGTGTAAGTGATAGGAATGTTAATGACTTTGGGAGTAATATAGAAGAGGCAGGAAGACTTCATTCAGGAGTAGATTGACCCACGGGAGCTTAATTAATTAAGGAATTAATTAAGAGGGTTCTTGCCTTTACTTCTTATCAAGAGGAAGCTAAAGTCTGGAATTCTCATTTTAGCTTAATTTATGCCAATAAAAAATTTAAATGTGGCTGCTTCTTGAGTTTCAGATTGTATCTGGTAAGAGTCACTGACTTAGACATGAGTGAAAGGGTGGAGAACTGGCATTGGACATATTGCACATCTTAGATAAGAGTCATCCAGTCTTCCCATAATAATGGGCCCCATTCTTGGGAATATGCCACTCGCTGGAAATCCCACTCCTTTTAAGACAATTAACAAATCTGACACTGACTATGATAAATGTGTTAATGAAGAGGGTGAAGAGTATATATATTTAACATGATCTCAAGTTTCTTCTTAGGGTTCTTTTGTCATATTTCCCAGAAATCTCCTGAGTAGTCACACTCCACCCCCCCATCCTTCCCCCCAGAGAAACAAAAGAATAGGGAATTGTACTTACATAAGCCCAAACTGCATGACCTTGGTAATCTGAGTTTAAGAATCAAATCTTCTGAATCCCATGTCAAAGAAAGTAAGTACTCCTGACATGGGGAGCAGAATGCAAGTGGTTCAAAGTCTAGACAAAAGACTACAACCTGAAGACTGGCTAGAGTTGAAAGGACAGGGAACACTTCAAGGCAATGAGACTAGGAAGGGTTATAATTTTTCAGTTTCATGGCTTTTATGTGGTTCAGGTACATGTGAAAGGATGAGAGAGACAAGCAGTGATTGGAAACATGTGACTTTGAAGGTAGACCAGCCATGTGGGCAGACAAATTTTGGGCATCAGAAACATTGGCCAGGCTCATCTGGCTGTTTGATAGTGACTGTCCTGAGCAATGTGTTGAGAAGGATTCAGAGGCTGCAGGAAAGAGGGCTATAATCAGTTTGAAAAGTCAGCAAGGAGCTTGAGCTTGATGGCAGATGTACTGTCCCAATAATTCCCCAAAGTAATTGGTAGAATGGTCTGAGGAAATATCCAGAAACCAAATCTAAACACAGATATTTAGATAGCTGCATGAAACATAAAATCAAAATTATTCATTGTTTTAATTTGTTGAGTACTGTAGAAATTAAAATGACCCACACTTAGAGCCTATGAAATTGTTGGGTGAGGGGGAATGAATTTTGGGAGACTAATGGAGAAATACATTGAAAGGATTATTTCAATGACTTCTAAAATGACTTGTGATTTTTTTTGGTGCAGGTGGTGAGAGGTTGGGGTGGAGAATTTATGCTTAGTAACCAAATAAATGCAAGACTATTAGAGCAGGCTGCTCATTAGCAATCTGCCCTTGCCTTACCTTGATATATTTGTCAGTTTTAGTTGCCAGTCCATAAATTTAAGGAAGCTACTTTATATATGAAATAACACAAAGTTTCTAAGTACCTCCAATACCTTCTTTCATTAGGTATTTATTGAACACCTGCTATATACAGACCTGCTAGGCTCTGGCATATAAGGCTAGCTATGATAGAGTTCCTTCCCGCTTAGAGGAGTCAGAAATGTAATGATCCCCTCCCTCTAAAGAATTCAGTGGAATGAATGTTACCAGAAGTCACAACCACAGAGCTATGAGAATAGAGGGAAAAGAGATATTAACCCTGCCTCAGGATTTAGGAGAGACTTTGCAGAAGAGGTTACATGGAGACAGGTCTTTGAGAGTTGACTAAATGCTGTTGGTCCCAAGATTCTTCTGATTCTTCCATGGGCTTTAATTTAATTGCCAAATAGTTACTGAGTATCTACTAGGTACTAAGCATCCTGCTGGACCCCTGGAGATATGGAGGAAAAAAAGACATAGTCATCCTTGTTCTAAAGAAGATTAAAGCTGGCTGATTGGGAGACTAGTAGATATAGAAAAGTAAAGCAAAAATAACAGTAACATGAAGAAAGTTTTAGAATTTAGTTGAGAGCAAGACTGGAAATACAGGATTGGTTAGAAACCTTCTGCAGTGAACTAGAAGCAAAATGATGAACACCTGAAAGCAGTAGAAGCAAACTCATGTTTCTCAATAAAAAGATATCATAGCTCTTACATAAATTTGGATTCCAAAGAAAATGTCCATCTTTGTTGAGAGTCCTGTGGTAAGGAGGTCTATTAACTGAATGTTACCCAAAGGAACTCAACCCCAGAATTCTTTTCTGTGTTTTTTTGTTATTATTTTTGTCTCTCATCTCCAACTCCACAAATTTGAAAACCCAACTCATTACTCTACTCCACAACGTGGCTGGCTTCCTTTCTCAACTTTTCCAATCTGGTAAAATTACATTCCTAACTCAAACCTTCTCTTTCATTCTCTATATTAAGTTTGTTACAAAAATACTAAAGATTCTTCAAAATTCCCAAAATGATTTCTGTCCTCGCCCATTCCCCTCTATTTCCAATCAAAACTTTATAGTACTTGTTTTCGTTTTCCAGATGCTAAAACCAACTAAAACAATGGAATGGGTGGGCCTCAGGAATTTATAGGCTCATGGTCTTCAGAGACTGGAAAGCTTGCTTCCCCCTGGGGTCAGTATTTTTTGGCTGGTTGACAATCTCTGGGGTTCCTTGGCTTTTTCTTCCCATAGCAATGTAAATAGCAGTATTTTCTCCTTTTTCTTCTGTGTTTTGTTGACTCTCCAGCTTCTGGCTGTTCCCCATTATAGAGCGTCTCTCTCTATCTGCTTGTAAAGGACTCCAGTAATCCAGATTAAAGCCTAACCTGGTTTAATTGGGCTATACCTTAACTGAAGTAACATCTTGAAGAGATCTTAGATGCAATGGGACCACACCAGCAAGAAAGTGGACCAAGACCAAGAACATGCCCAAACTTGGGTACACAATTCAATCCACATCAATACTTGAAGAAAGGGATCTCCCTTGAACCTTAGAAAGTTGCTTCATACTTGTGAAGAAGGTCAGGGCAATCATCAATGCTTCTCAATTCCTTCCATATGTTCATTGAGACTCTTGCTTGTTATATGAGTTAGGTTAAAGCCTTAGTACTATAATAAAGAGGCCCTAAAATACAGTGGCTTAATGAGATGTTAGTTTATTCCCCTCTCACACAGCAGCCTGGTGGGTCTAGGTTGACTCAGCAGCTCTGGTCTATGAGGATGTAACCAGAAACATGCTTTTTCTAATTATTGCTCCATTAGCCCTGAGGGGATAGTTCCCATCCTCATGATTGAAGCAGTGCCACTTCCATATCTCAGTTTCAACCCATGAGAAAGAGGAAAAGCCTAAGATGAAGAAAGCAGTTTGTTTTTAAATTAAAGATGTCCTGGAAGTAGAACACATCACTTCTCACAACCCATCAGCCCAAATTTATCTGTGAGCTAGGAAATATAGTGTCTAACGTCTTGGCCATACGTCCAGAAAGAGAAGTAAAATGTATTTGGGGACAACCAAAAGTCTTTCAGACAGACTTCTCTTCACTTTAGCCCCTAAATATTTTAATCATTCATTCATTCATTCATACATACATACTTGTCCAGTCAGTCAATATATATTTGCATATCTACCCTTTGTATTCTTACTGATTTCTTTAAAAACATGCTTAAAATATTGGACAAACCATGCAGACTTCGGGGGAGATAATTTTGGAATGGGGACTAGGCTATTTAATCTTTCCATCAGTGAGGTTATCTCTGTGGGAGGGTACACACTCTTAGCTCATAGAAGTCTTCTTTAGTGGTTGAAATGCTGTTTTGAGTGAAGCTTGTTGATTGGGTCTATTGAAGTAATTTGGATGCATCTCTTTTTCCAAAAGAAATGTAAGTGATTAGAATGAAGGAAAAGGCAGGTCAAATTCTTTAGCAACAGTACCAGAACTGTTGTTTCCATTTCATGTTCTAGTGTTCCTTACCTGGTAAATTGCTATTTTAATTGTCCCCCAAATCTGTCTGTCATCTGTTGCCCAGGCTATGGTGAGCCTGCCAATGACTGCATATGATTTAATGCAAAGGGTTTGCCAAGAGACACACCTAAATATTTCCATGCCAACTATATAGTCTTATTGGACCATCCTTCAGGCACAAAAAATGAAAGCCTCAGATTTTACTCTAGTTCCTCTTCTCTAAGTTAGATGAATCAATTGTCTCTTAGCAAGTCTGCTAACTTCTTAGAATCTGGGTTTCTATAATGGAGAACTACTAATAATTGCTTTTATGATGTTAGTAATATACTTTTCCTTTCTTTTTTACTTCAATTTCTCCCCTTGTCTTGTTCTGTTCTTTCTTAGTCAAGGCTTGGCAAAGTCAATGACACATTTTATTAGCACTGAGCAACTTACCGTGATTGTCCAAACCAATAAAATAGGAACACTGTATAATAACTCACCTTTTAAACATAATCTACATTAGTAATTGGCATTTATTAAATGCTCAGTCTGCACCAGGTATTTACATGGCATGGCCCAGAGAAGGTGTACATCATCATGAAGGTCTACATCACACAGACTTCCTCTAGTCATCCTTACCATCCTGAAAGAGAGTATTAGTCTCATTTTACAAATAAGGAAATTGAGACACTGAAACGTTGTTCAGCTTGCCAAGGTCACAAGCTAGAAATGACAGAAATGTGCCTGTGAGTCCCAGCTTATGAGATCTGATACTAAAGGAGTTTGTTATTTAAGGTATTTCTTTCTCAGTAGCACTTAATATTCAGTGTCTACTAGGTTCTCTCTCTATGTAGCTAATATTCCTGTCTAATCAAAAGTTTTCAGAGATTCTTATATCAGGTCCTATGACTAATACAGGAGATTGGCACAAAACAATGGAATCTAAAATTCTCCTAAGACCTAGCAAATTTGTTCTTTTTCTAAAATCAAGTGGAACAAGGTTAATAAAAGTATACCAGAAACAACAATGGAGAGAATACCATAGATACCTTCTTTCTTTCCATCCATTCTTTCTTCATTCAAGGAATATTTACTGAGTGTCTGTTGTGTCTCAGGTACTATGCTTGGCACTGAGCTACAGCAACGAACAGGATTCAATTCCTGCCCTCAAAGGGCTTCCAGCCTTGTGGGACAAAATGGCAAGGAAACAAATGAAATAACACAGAGTGGCAAAAGCTGCAATGGAATTAAATTTGTGTTGCTCTGGGAACATAAAAGGGGATTCCTAGTCTGGATCACGGGGGGGGGTGGGGGAGGAGTTCTTACTCTTGTGACAGTCTTGGAAATTGTACCTTTTGCCTCGTTTCTGTAAGAACCCTTTTAGATCACTGACTCAGTTAGAGATGGTCAAATTTGAGTGTGGCTGTGTCCATTGAAGGGACTCATACATGGTCTGGTTATCTGTTGGCATTAGAGGTACAAGAGCTAATAAAGAGCCTACTAAGTACTAGGCTATGTAAATGTCTGGTATAGAATAGGCACTTAATAACTAGTAACCAAGGATGCTTATCAGAGTGGCAGTAAAAGATAGTGCAATGTTTTCCCAAATAAAGGAAGTTAACATTTCTGCATGCCTTAGTCCAGGGCTTGTGAAATTCCTATCTGCTTCATCTTAGGGCACTTTCATTTCTCAGATTGCACATTCTCCCTGGAAATCTATGGTTTCAATTATCACCTATGAGGCAATGACTGCCCAATCATATTACCAGTCTGATCTTTTTCCATGTGTTTCAGATTTATAGGTATAGCTAATTCCCTACTGGGCATTTTCATCTGGATGTTCCACCACCTCTCAAACTTAATATGTCCTAAACTGTATTCATAAGTATTCTAAGTTAAATCTACAATGGCTCCCGTGCTTTCTAATCTTATTGAATGGCAAAACCATGAATGTATTTGCTCAGACTTAGAATTCATCCTAGACTCCCTCTTTCTTCTCTCCTTGTCACCTCCCTGCAATGGCCAACCTAATCAATTACCAAGTCCTGCATAGTAAGTCGCAAGTAACTCCATCTATTTCTCTCCATCCTTGTTGTCACTACCCCAGCGAGGCCATCGTCATCTCCCACTTGGACTACTGCAGTGGTGCCTAATGACCTTCCTGCCTCCAGTTTTGCCATAATGGAGCCAGATAGATCATTCTGAGACACAAATCTGGTCATGCCATGCATCACTCTAAATATTTAACAGATTCCCATTGTTTTTTGTATAAAAACCTATTCCCCTCATATGGTTTACAAGTAGGCTGACCATGTGTCCCACTATCTTAGAATAGTCTCAGTTTATGCTTGTTACTTCAGCAGAGTTATTAATAGTGCCCCCGTTCACTCTCCAAAGTGTTCTGGTTTGGCTGATAGATTACATGGTTACCCTATTTATAGGGCTTTTCATGATCTGACTTCTGCAAACTTCTCAAGCCTATCTCTCCATTCCCTACTTAAGCACTGCTCCAGTCTTATGGAACATCTTTCACTTCTTCTGACAAACTTTTTCTTTTGCTTCCAGACTTTTGCACCTACTCTTCTCTTTTCCTGAGCCACTTTTCCTCTTCTTTCAACTGTGGCTAATGGCTACTCATTTTTCAGGTAATAGCTTATTTCAGTTAGCTATCTTGATATGGTTACCTAAATACATCCAGTATTTCTACTATCATGGATCTTTCCATGCTGAAGCATAACCATGTATATATTAGTCTGAAGTTACCACTATACTGTAAACTCTGCAGGTATCATGTCTGTTTTTTACATGTTTTCCACAGTAATTTCTGCTATCCCAGTCACAAAATATATGCTCAGTATATATGTGGTGAGTGAGTGAATGTATCTGAGCATATGAAAATGCCTGATAGAGTACTGACACATATAGGCTTTCAAGGTGGAGTGGGTGGGTACAGAGGATTTAACAGCCAGCAAGATAAAGGGGTGAATCATCTGTTACTTGTACATGAACCTTGCATTGCCCTTTGGGGATTTGTTTTTTTCTTTTGGCTGACCCAAATTTTAAAAACATGATCTCATCTATGTTAACAAAGGGCTGATGTTTGGGACATGATCTCATGGGATATAAACTTGCCTTGTTGCTTTCCTACTCCTGGATCTATTGTTCTTCTAGGGCAGACCCAAGATGAGCATGGGGAAAGTTGTATGTAGTATTATGTAGTAGAAGTGTTTTGATGCTCTTGCATCTCCACTTCTTGTCTCCCATCCATGAAGGGCACCAGGTAGGACTTCTGAAGGGGATTCCAAATTTCCAACAAGGATATTCACACCTACAGTTTTGCTTCTTGTTTGATCTCCTTGCCTTGGGTTCTGAACACATTTTTCTTGCCTTTATTAGGTATGCATAGAAGAGGGGTCAGCAGATTATGGCCTATGGACCAAAATCCAGCCCTCTGCCTGCTTTTGTAAATAAAGGTTTATTGGAACACAACCATGCATATTCATTTATATACTGTCTTTGGATACTTTCATACTATGATGGTAGAGTTGAGTGCTTGCAGCCAAATCTGTTTGCTCCACAAATCCTAAAATATCTACTATCTGGCCAGTTCCAGAAGTTTGCTGACTCCTGCTCTTGGGTCGCAATCTGGGAGATCTTGGGAAGAGTCTAGGAGCTTGTTACTCAAAGTGTTGTCTATGAGGAGCCTCAGCCTCAGGGAGCTTGGACCCCACCCCAGACCTACTGAATCAGAATCTGTACTACAAGATTCCTAGATAATTTAGTCTGGTCTAGTTGTCTCTGGAGACTGAGGAGAACCCCCAGCAGAATTCACTCTTTCAAATGCATTGCCTCTAAAATACATAGTAAGTTCAAATGTTGGCTTAATGTTTATGAGTTTCAGGTTAACACTATTCTAACAAGCCATATGTCTTGACCCCAAGGAATAAAACCTTAAATATAGGATCTTGGGATCATGGAAAATGATAGGGTGAGTAGTTTGGGGGTAAAGAGACTTCAAGCATCCTTCAGATTACACCATTAGGCTACCATGTGTTTGGCCTGTGAAGGAAGATGGCCCAAAGCATTATTTTGAGCCCAAGAATGGCTATGGAGAATTTGTGAAACAAGTGAGAAGCAGTTGCTATTTTATTACACATCTCAGTACTACATTTTATTGCAATGACAAAAACATTCCCACTCTCTCTCTGTGGATTCCACTGTTTCTGATTTCATTTCCCTAAAGCTGCAGTTGGTACTAACAACATTGAGGGAGAGTGCTTTAGTGAATTAAAAAAAATAGTCATTTGCTGTTCATAATTTGTTTTGGTGGGTTTCAAATGAAAAAAAAAAAAAGCAATACATAGCAGACCTATTTTTCTATTGCTCTTGGGACATCACGATGGGGACAATTCTTGGAACCCTGAGAAAATCATACTGAACAGTGGGACAGCATGATAATGCCTGTTCCAATAGAAGACATAAGTTGATTGTCATCCAACAAAGCATCCATGAGAATCGCAGTGAGAGATGTAGAATATGCTGTAAATTGGCCATGCGCTAAGGAATGAAGGTTTCCAGCAACACACGATGTTACTCTTAAGAGCAGGAAATGCATTTCCCTCCCCAAACAATCCAAAATAAAATCTAAGGTCATGGACACAGAGAACTCTCTGATTGTGGTAAAATAGGGAACCTGGTGTATAAACCTGGGAAATAAATATAATCATTTTCTCTATCACCATGGCTTTAGTCACAATGAGAAAAACATTCTCTAAATTAGTTTTGTTTGTTTTCGCTTTTCTCAAGATTTTTATTTCACTAAACTTGGGCTCAGATACCTTTATCAAAGAGGAAAGAACACTAAATTCATTAGCTTGTTAATTTGGGTAAAAGTACACTCTGTTTCTGTTTGAAACTGAGTATAACAGTGCTAATCACTCTAATTCGCTATTCTAATGGGATGGGAATGGTTTAAAAACTATGATTTTGATGTCACCTTTTTCTGTCCTTACTAAACCTGTTTCTATAGCGAGTACATAATAAATTTGATTGACCTTTCTCTTTATTAGAGAAGTTGTGGGTTTACAGAAAAATCATACATGAAATACAGGATTTCTATACAGTACCCCAGCAACAATACCTTGCATTGGTGCGGATCATTTGTTACATTTGATGACAGCACATTTTTATAGTTGTACTATTAACTAAAGTCCATGGTTTAACTTAGGGTTAACTGATTGTGGTGTGTAGTCCATGGATTTTTGTTTTTAAATTTTATTGTGTCACCATATATACAAGCTAACATTTCCCCTTTTAATCATATTCATATTTTTTTTTCAGTGCTGTTGATTGTGTTCACAATATTGTGTTACCATCAACACCATCAATTACCTAAGCATTTCCATCATTTCAAATAGGAAATCTATATATTTTAAGCCTTATCTTCTGATTCCCTATCTCCACCCCATCCTCTGATAACCTATATTCTAGTTTCTAACTCTATAAGTTTACTTATTCTAATTGTTTCAAATCAGTGAGATCATACAATATTTGTCCTTCTGTGTCTGGCTTATTTCACTCAATATGATGTCTTCAAGGTCCATCTATGTTGTTGAATGTATCCGAACTTCATTCTTTTTCACAGCTGAATAATATTCCATTGTATAAATACCACATTTTGTTTATCCATTCATTGGTTGATGGACAATTGGGTTTTGTCCATTTTTTGGCAATTGTGCATAATGCCATTATGGACAGTGGTGTGCAAATATCTGTTTAAGTCCCTGTTTTCAATGCTTTGTATATGCCTAGCAGTGGGACTACCAGGTCATATAGCAGTTCTATACTTAGCTTTCTGAGGAGCCACTAAACTGTCTTCAACAGTGGCTGTTCCATTTTACATTGCCACCAGCAATGAATATGTGTTCCTATTTCTCCACATCCTCTCCAATACATATTAATTTCCATTAAAAAATATATTAGCCATTCTAATGGGTGTGAAATGGTATCTAATTGTGGTTTTGATTTGCATTTCCCTGATAGTTAATGATGTTGAGCATCTTTTCATGTGCTTTTGATACATTTGAATATCTACTTTGGAGAGATCTCTGTAGCAGTTTGACATTGTCTATGAATTCCAAAAATAGTTATTGGATTATGTTTGTAAACTGGTCTATCAAAGGTATCAGTTTTAATTGATTAAATTATGATTAAATTTAATTGATTAAATTGGATTATGTTTGTAAACTGGTCCATCAGAGGTATCAGTTTTAATTGGGCCACATCAGTAGGGCATTGAGTCCCCACCCCTTGTTGGGCAGGGACTCATATATAAAAGACAGGGAAAGGACAGAGTTGGAATTTTGAGCTGGAGCCCGGGAAGTAAGTACAAAGAGGAGCAGAGAGAAGGCTCTAGTAGACATGGCAGAGGCCCCAGGAAGAGAGATGAGCTGTTTGCCTGAAAGTCTACAGCTGGCCTTGTGGAGAAAGTAGAGTAGCAGAGCCCAGAGAGAAACAAGCCCCAGGAAGAGAGGAACCCAGAAAGCCTGAACCCTTGACAGACGTTGGCAGCCATCTTGCTCTAACACGTGCCAACAGACCTTGGTGAGGGAAGTAACTTATGCTTTATGGCCTGGTAACTGTGGGCTTCTCCCCCAAATAAATACCCTTTATAAAAGCCAACCAATTTCTGATATTTTGCATCAGCACCCCTTTCGCTGACTAAAAAATGGGTCATATATTTTTTATTCATTCTGCCAATCTCTGCCTTTTGACTAGAGTGTTTAATCCATTTACATTTAAAGTCACTATGATAATATACCTCTTTTTTCCTGCTATTTTGCTATTTATCCTTTATAAGTCTAATATCTCTTTTGTCCCTGACTTCTGTTAAAGCCTACTTTTATATTTATTTGCTTTCTTGTGTTGTACCATATTGGGTGCCTTCTCATTTCTGTCTGGATATATTTTCTTATCTATTTTCCATGTGGTTACCATGGGGTTAAAATTTAACATCCTAAATATATAACAATTTTATTTGATTTGATACCAACTTTACTTCAATCACATGTACATATACTTTTCCTATTCCTCTCTCTTCCTCCACCATTTTTTTGAACTAGTTACCACATAGATTCATCATTACTTTTTTCGCATTTACATTTTAGCACCTGTAGGAAGTAAGAAGTGGAATTATATACCAAATAATACAATATGAAATCCTGGCATTTATAAGTACCCAAATGGGTGTTATTCAATCTCTCTGTTTCTTTATTGATCCTCTGCCCAGATGTTCTATCTAATGCTGAGAATGGTGTATAGAAATCTCCAACTATTATTGTAGAGACATCTATTTCTCCCTTCAGTTTAAAAAAGTTTTTTTTTTAAAACAAATCAGTTTTATTGATACATATTAGTAATGCATACAATTTATCCAAAGTTTACAATCAATGGCATTTGGTATAATCACATAGTTGTGTGTTCATCACTTCAATCATTATTAAAGAATTTTCATTATTTCAATAATTATAATAAGCAAAAACCAGGCAAACAAACAAACAAGAAAATTCCTCACCTCTCAATCTCTCTGTTTCCCCTGCTGTACATAGCTACTATTTCTGGCTATTCTTGCACAATTATTTATTTGTTTTTTATGCTGTTTTATTGAGCTATATTCACATACCATATGATCTATCCAAAGTGTTGTGTCAGCTCACCATGCCAGCCCATCATGTCAGCTTGCTGACTTGCTCATCTTCTTTAGGAGGTCCCAGGAACCAAACCCAGGACCTCCCATGAGGTAGACAGGCACCCAACTGCTTGAGCCACATCCACTTCCCAATTTCACCCATTTTGACCTTTAGGTTTTATCTGTAATATGTTATTTTCACCACTCTTTTTAGACTTGTATTACTTTAACTCATATAATCTTCATTTCTAGACTCTCCTCCAAGCTTTTCTCCCTTGTCTTTTCTTTTCAGTCTGTAGCACTCCCTTTAGTATTTCCTGCAAAGCTGGTCTCTTGGTTACAAACTCTCTCAGTTTCTGTTTCTTTGTGAATATATAAACTTTCCCTCATTTTTGAAAGACAATCTTACTGGATATAAGATTCTTGGCTGGAAGTTTTTCTCTTGCAGTTTCTCAAATATATCATATCACTGCCTTCTTGACTCCATGGTTTCTGATGAGAAATTGGCACTTAATCTTATTGGGTATCACTTGCATGTTATGCATTGCTTTTCTCTTGTTGCTCTTGGAATTCTCTCTTTGTCTTTGGCACATGACATTCTGATTGATATATGTCTCAGAGTTGCTCTATTCAGATTTATTTGGATGGCAGTATGTTGTGCTTCTTGGATATGGATATCTATATCCTTCAAAAGGGTTGGGAAAATTTCTACTATTATTTCTTCAAATATTCCTTATGCCTCCTTTCCCTTCTCTTCTCCTTCTGGGACACCCATGACCCATATGTTTGCCTGTCTCTTGCTGTCATTTAGTTCCCTGGAACCCTGTTCAATTATTTCCATTCTTTTCTTCATCTGTTCTTCTGTATGTTTTCTTTTTGAAGCCATGTCTTCAAGCTCACTCATCTTTTCTTATGCATCCTCAAATCTGCTGTTATATACCTCCAGTGTATTTTCTTTTTCTTTTTCTTTTTTTATTGTTGGTAAAAATAAAAAATTTTCACAATACATACCAATATTTGTAAAATGATATATAAATACATATGCATATATGT
>JAQZBX010050585.1:0-19615 GCA_029593785.1 Cabassous unicinctus | reverse complement strand
GAGGAAGGGAGGGCGGGGGAGGGGGTGAGAAAAGAAGCTGCAGCAGCAGCAGGAGGAGGGAGAGGAGGAAGAGGGAGGAAGAGGGAGGGAGGGCGGGGGAGAGAGATGGAGAGATTCAGGGAGAGATTGAGAGACAGAGACTGAGAGAGAGAGGTTGTAACCAAGGCTTAAGAATTAACGAATGATTACTGAATCATTATATAGATGCCTTTTCACTTTCTAGTATATTGTAGAATAGCCAGAGGTCAATACCTGAAATGACTGAAACTTGCTGAACTAGAATCCAGATGCCTGGATCTCTGATAATGATTGTGAAACTATATAGCCTTTATCTTGTGATTGTAAAAACCTTGCGACTGACCCCCCCAGCTTGTACCACCCCCCCCTCCTGTTTTACAACTTGGAAGTCTTAATGTTTATTAATGAAGGACCCCGAGCCAGCCCCGCCCCAGTTACTCATCAGCATAAACCTGGCTGTCCTTTGATACTATAAAAACGGATCAGGATTACTGCAGTTCTCAGGGAGGCAGATTCCAGGCTGTTGGGCCATAGGAGCTCCTTAACATGTGCTAGGAATAAACTCTCTTTGAAACCCTGGTGTCCCAGGAATCGGCCATTTGAAGCGCATGGGGCAGAAAAGCAGCCACTTTTGCTCAGTAACAAGGTTGAGAGAGAGAGGGAGGAGGAGGAGGCTTTGGAAGGAGGGAGCACGAGGAAGTAACAGGGAGGGGAAAGATTGAGAAAGAGAGGGAGAGAATTTGAGGGAAGGCAAGTGCGAGCGACAGCAAGGCGCAGGCGGAGACTGGAACCGACAGGAGTACGGCAAGCCTGCCCTCCCTCCCCAGGCAGGCGGAGACTGGGCTGCTCTCCTGGCTCCTGGGACCCACAGGAGCACGGCAAGCCTGCCCTCCCTCCCCAGGCAGGCGGAGACTGGGCTGCTCTCCCGGCTCCTGGGACCCACAGGAGCACGGCAAGCCTGCCCTCCCTCCCCAGGCAGGCGGAGACTGGGCTGCTCTCCCGGCTCCTGGGACCCACAGGACCCACAGTCCCGTGGAGACTCCGTGTCCCCTCTTCCACTGTTCAGAACCAGAGCCTCGCCCAGTTGCCAGCCCCGGGGCTCCTGCGGCTGCGTGGCCAAGGGGTCTTGCGCTGCCTCCTTTCTCCATTCTGCCTCTGCTCCAGCTATTGAAGGTGTGCTTGTACCTGAGGCCAGGAAACGCCCCATCTGCACACAAACCTCAGTGACATTACACATAGAACATTTTTAATTCAAAACAATTTTAGTCACTTTGACTGAAGATGTCACCTTTTGAGCCCAGGGGGTGGGGAAGGAGCACATCCCTGCCTCTGAGGATCTGCAACGTCCTGGGACTCACTGTGCTAATGGTTGATTAGCCCAAACACAGCTAAACGCAGATAACGTGTGTAAGCTCACGAAATGTTATGAGATTTATTGGCCAAATATATGAAAGCCATTCCTTGCTGGTAGAGAAATTTCCAAGTATTTTGACAATGGTTAAAACAACCACAGCAACACAACAGTGTGCTTCTTAAACTTCTTTTGAAAATCTCTGACCAAAGACCATCCCATCTAGAAGCCCATGTATGAATGGGGGATTGCTTTGATATCAAAGGGAAAGCGAGTCAGGCCCCTCGCTTGGCCTCACCCCACCCTGGGGGAGCTCTGAGCTCTGCAGAAGCGAGAGCATCCGGAAACTGGAGACACCTGCCCTGCGGTGCCTTGGGGTCCCCCTCCCCCAAACCCCGTTGCTCCCTGCCGACTCTGGAAATAAATCATAGCGGTCTGTAGCCCCTCCTAGATGGCATGCTCTGCGGGCAGGGACCTTGGCTGTGGGGTCCCTGCTGCACCCCATCCCCAGGTGGCGTGGGCCACCTGGGGACACTGGACACTCACTGCTGAGGGCATGAACGGGCTGAGACAGCAGACGGCAGGGCTCGGAAGTCCTGATTGTGGTTTTGAGCTTTCAGAAATTTCAGAAGTAAAATTTAAGCAACTTAATGGAAAACATCATTTGAAAGTTTGGTTATATATATTGGTCATATGTTTCTCTTTGCCAATTTTGAATAATGTATTTTTAATTTACTTCTTTTTGGTTTCAGTCCCTTTGATTGAAGATGTCAAACATCACTTGATAAATAAAAAATTAAAAACGAAGAAGAAAAGAATTGGGTTAGCTTCTTGAGGAGTTACTCGAATAAAGGCATTTTTGAAGTAAAAAAATAATTTTTTTCTTTGAAATTTAGAAAACTAAGTAATTGGATAAAGAAATATAAATAGCTTGCAAATAATGGATTTTTGAAGTTATTAAACCTTCCAGGCTACATCAAGACTTTTGGGACAGCCCTGTACATAAAGAGAAGTTACTCTTTAGAAGCCAGATTACTGGGATTTGTCCTCCCTCTATGGCCATTTGTTACCTAGAAGTTGTAGGAGCAACTGTTTTCACAAAACAGCAACAGAAAGGGCAGGACTAGGATCAAAGGACTCAAAGAGAAAGCTCATTTTAAGACGTTTCCACCAGAGAGTGGGAAAGAGACGTTTTTCAAGCATTTTAGTGCAGTGGTCGAGATGAAAAGTTGTGGGGCCGCTGGGCACCGTGTGCAAAATTGTCCCACCACTTACCAGCTGTGTGGCCTCTGTATTTCAGTTCCTTTCCCCGAAAAACTGGGATAATAGTGTGCTTGTATCATAGGGTCGTGATGAGGGTTGAATGAGTAGAGGGTTTTGCACTGTGCCTGACGCATCAGGAGACTTGATAGATTGCTGGTATTGCTACTATAAATGCTGTTATCATTTTTGCAAGTATCAGTAGGTGCTTGGACTAAAGGGCCTTTAGGGCCTCCTTGGAGACCAAGATCTTGAGATTCTAATGGATAAATGGAAAAGATGAGCCCCTGGAAAAGTCACACTGTGTTTCAACACCTGCAGGACATACGAGTTGAGGTTAATGGATGACCATGGAGCTCCATTAGCCTGGACTGGTCTGGGGCAAACGTGCAGAAGAGTCTCCCCTGCTGGGTCCTAGGGCCACTCAACCTGACATGGCTGGTGGTGCTGGCCCTTAGGAAATTCCCATGGTGTACTTGAGAGGGAGAGGGAAGGAGGATGAGAAGGCCCAGGTCTCATTGGAACTGATTTGATCGGGAAAAAGTAGCAAAGGTGAGGTGGTGCTGGTGGAAGAGGAGAGGATTTTGCTTCTGGGTAGAAGTTCTATCAGCTTTGGATCCCTTTGGGTCCTGATGCTCTTAATTCCTCTACTCCATCCATTCATCAATCCATCCATCCATCCACCCATCCATCCATCCATCCATCCATTGTCTTCCATTCAATGATAAATCTCAACTGCATATTGATGGGTTTATTCATTGACCCTTTCTTCTCTTTATTCCTTCCTTCCATTCAATAAATATGGTCTGAGCATCTGTAGTGTCCCTTCTCTGTTCTAAGTGAGAGAAAACATACATGGCCTCTGCTCTCATGGACACTATTGTCTGCAGGGGAGAAAGATATTTATTTATCAAATAACCTTGCACAAGGACATGTGACAACAAGGTAGTCTCGGTGCTGGGAAGGAGGAATTTAGCATGCTTTACAAAGTGTAGACGAGGACACGGGCCTGTGTATGTGTATGTGGGGTGAAGCTGGAGAAAGCATTGGGGGAGCTGAGAGTTGAGGGATGAGGAGGTAGCCAGGTAATGGGTAGGGGAAGGTACTCTGGGCAGTGGGAAGAGCATATGCAAAGGAGAGGGAGAAGTGTGGCTACACTTTCTAATTTATACTTGCTGGGGGGGAGGGGGTTTATGCAAATTATATTTATCCAGAGATGGACCATCCAGTCATGGGAACTTAGTATCCAGTGAAGGTGGTACCACACATCAAGGGACATTGTGGATTGTGGAAGGGATGGTTTTGGGACCATTGGTTCACTATTTGGAGAAAAATAAAGCCGGATTCCCACCTAGCACTGTGTACAAAGGTGGAATGTTTGGAGATATTTGCACAGACAAAATCTGACAAGGGGATATTCTAAAAATGCCTGCAAACCAAAAGGAAAAAGACAGGAGCCCCAGTGGAAGAATGGGCAAAGTTCATGAACAAGCAATTTACAGAAAAGGAAACTCAACAGGCTAACAGGAGGGCGCGCTTTTCTTCCCTTTTTTATAATCTCGTCTCCATTTTTCTTTCTATTGGTGGACAGAGATTCTACAGCATGTTAACTTTAGCCTTTTACTGAAGGTAGGTGAAGACTTGAGGCATCGCCACCAGGGCCTCTCTCCTGTCACTGAACGCCTTGAGACTTCCAACGACCAGCAGTGATCCTGCCTGGACACCAGGTGGCGCTCCAGGCCTCGCTATCTTAGGACATTCTGAAAAGGAAAGCTTCTTTAAAGGGCGTGGCTTGTGTGGGAGCTCATTTTTAGCGAATAATTAAAAACCAGCCGACTTTTGGACTTGCCAGCCAGAATGAACAAAATGTTCCCCCTAAGTTTTTAAGGTCTAAGATCCCAAGACTGCTTTCATTGTGGTTCTTGAGGGGCTCTCCAGAGCTTCCTCAAGAAGAATTCATTTTGACCCCTCAGGGAAGGTAGGATAACACTGCTGCCCTAAAGACCACTGGACTAGGACCAGAGCCTTCCTGGCCCTTAAAGAGTTAGAACCAGTGTGAGTGGTTACAGAAGGGGCGAAGCTTGTAGTGGAAAAAAGCCCAGAGGAGAAAGGCTCTGTTGCTTAAAATCTTTGTGTGGCCAGGGCATGCCTCCCAGTTGTGCTGTTGCTATTTCTGGAACCTCAGAGGGTTGCCATGAGACCTTATCTATGCAGTCTTCCCTCGCTTTGGGATCAGGGAGGCCCTTTGCCCACAGCCAGCAAGTGTGGCAGATGCTGTGGCACCTCGCCCACATTCTCCGCCTGCCCAGCCACAGCCCATGCTTCTCTACCTCCGGCCTTTTGTGGCCTGGAGAGCTCTGCTGAGCCTCAGTGAGGGGCGGGCTGAATGTGCCAGGGTGTTAATGGCCCAGGAGCCCCTAACTGTCCCCACCATGAGGGATGGGAGTTGTGGATAGGCTTCCCAGCCTCCTTGCCTTTGGGTGGGACAGTCCATAAGGGCCACCAGCCCTCCACACACCTCTTTTCTGCTTCCTTACTCTATTCCCTCACTCTAGCTTCCTGTGAGTCACCTCCCCAAATCAACTGCTTGCTCCCAAATCCTTGTCTCAGGGTTGGCTTTTGGGGACTCCAAACAGGAAAGCAGGAGAATTATATACATTTGATGAGTAGCTCAGATGCTTTCAAATAGCAAATAATGAGAGAGAAAAGGTAAAAGAGCAGGCGGCGACAGAGACCCTTAATGGGTCTCCAGATAGCTAATAGCTGCCTCAAACGCTTCACGTTTTGCAGGCAGTAATTCTACAAACACCTTTGTCCAAAAATCAGCTACTTTAGGTTTGCAGAGCCTTCAAAACTATTCTGAAGTAAACCATTGTAGATGAGAAATTCAGGTTTGAGTTTTTCAGTTGCCTCCAGTTCCACTCTAAGTAGGGACCTCGCCTTCCCTCAGCTACTACACTAGGAATGAGCCTGGTTTATAAAATATTAACCAAGTGCTCTTCTTTTCCCCTGAGCTCATAATGGCTCCTGACATTTTAATGCCAGCATTTTCGATGCACACAAAGTAACTGAAACCCGAGGGGCAAAGCCTTCTCTCTTCACATTTCAGAACCCTCCAGATGTATTCTTTTGTGAAATTTCACACAGGCGCACCTCTCACAGTGTTGAAAGAAGTTAAGGGCCAGTTTGTATAGGTTGCTATTGCTTTATTTAGGTCCCTGGAAATGCAAGTGTCAGCACGAAATATGTTTATGGCTCCATTAAATCGCTAGGAAAAAAAACACACAAAACCAAGACTGCTGTTGTAAAAAAGGGAAAACAAGGTTGAGTGACTCAGCCTGAATAAATTAAGAACCTATTTGATGTAAAACTTGGAACAACTAGGAGCCACTTCATTCTCAGGCACCTTGTTGCTTAAGAACAGCTCTCTCTCTCTCTACCCAGAGTCGAGGCAGCTATCGGTCTCTAAATTTCCAGTGACCTGCCACCTCCATTTCTAAAGCCCCCATAAGGAAGAAATTGTTAAATGTCCTACCCACTGGAACTTTAAGAAAACATTCTTCCACTAGAGGAACAAATGAATTAGTAGTTGGAATCAGGTGAGTTAAAAATACCTGAAAAGAAATTTTTGGGCATAATGTTTCCATAACTTGTTGAGCTGAATTTTATTTTTTTGAATTTGAAATAAAGTTATCTTAAAAAAAGAAAACATTCTTTTTAGCTAGAAATATAATATAATATGATATGATATGATATGATATGATATGACTATATTTCCTTAAAGATGAGATAAGTTGTATAAAACATTTTGAAGGGCTCTGAGTTATATTTACAAATAATCTGTACATGCCTTTTATATAGCTCATAATTGAGTCTCATTAAGCAGTTATTGCTATTGACACAAAAGAGTACAGATTGTACAATTTCATTTACATGAAGTTCAAAACCTGGCAATGGCCAATTTTTGCTGCTAGAAAACAGGATAGTGGTTATTCTTGTGTGGTTGGGCAGGAACTGGGAGGGGACAGGAGGAGGGCTCCTGGGGCGCTGGTAATATTTTGATTCTTGATCTGGGTGCTGGCTATATCCGTGTGGCCACTTTGTGAAAATCCATTAAGCTGTGCGCTTATGGTCTGTGTTCTCATCTGTATTTATATTACACTTCAATCAGAAATGTGCAAATTTTTGATATTGCTGTGCAAGTGGAGTCCCAACTCTCCTTCCCCAGTGGGAATTTTCACGCTCTGGCCAGGCTGGAGACTGGGCACAATGCCTTCTGGGACTGGCTGCCTGGTGTGGCGCCAGCTGTTTGGCACGGGACAGCTTACCTGCTACCTTGGAGTTGTACGCCACTCCGACCCCGCAGATATTGTTGTTGGCTGCAGCTGAAACTTCCCCGGCACATCTGGTCCCATGGCTGCAGAGGGAAATAAAGTCAGGTTGGATGCAGTGTTGAAAGTATTTGGAACAGTTTCCTTAAATTCTATCAACTGGGAGCAATTTGGTTCTTTTCAGTGCTTCAGCTAGCATGAGCCAGCACATGGGCCCCCCAGTTTGCACCGGGCTCTGTCTGTATATCCCAATTTCTCCAATTCGTCCCCCCAGGTGCCTTCTTGACTTTGGGTTGTTCTTACCGTAAAGAGTCTTCTCAGAACATTTTTGACCTTAAATTTTGATTTTGCCTTTAAAATCCTAAGTGTCTTCTGTGGAAAACACACTACAAGGTTGTTTACCCCCTGGAACTTGACCCAGTGTAAGACAGGTTTGTCCTTGTTGGAACGGCTTTGGTTTTACTGAAGTGCTGGAATTCTGGGCTGCTGCTTATTTTCAAGGTGTTCAGTATGTAGAATGTACTGGGATGACAGCTATTTACACTTGCACAGCCTAGTGGGCTGATGCAGCAAGCCCTCACAACAGGAAGCGGGTGTGGCTCAACCGATAGAGCTCCTGTTTACCATGTGTGAGGCCCCGGGTTCGCTTCCCGGGGCCTCCTTGTGAGGGCAGGCCGGCCTGCGGCGTGAGGGGCTGATGCAGCGGGACCTCACAGCGAGGGGAAGATAAGCAGACACGGAGAGAACACACAGCGAATGGACACAGCAAGCACAAGCAGCAAGGGGGGGATAAATAAATAAATAAATAAATCTTAAAAAAAAAAAAAAATGGGCCAGAGACTGAGACATTTCTCCAAAGAGGAAATACAAATGGTGAAAAAACACCGTGAAAAAATGTTCAATATCACTAGCTGTTAGGGAAATGCAAACCAGAACTACAATGAGATATCATCTCACACCTCATAGAATGGTCATTATTGAAAGAAACAGAAAACAAGTGTTGGAGAGGATGTGGAGAAATAGAAACACTCCACTGTAAAATGGTGAAGCTTCTGTGGAAGATAGTTTGGTGGTTCCTCAGGAAGCTAAATATAGAACTGCTGTGTGACCCGGCAGTTCCTCTACTAGGAATATGTCCAGAAGAACTGAAAACAGTGACACGAACAGACGTTTGCACACTGATGTTCATAGCGGTGTTATTCACAATTGCCAAAATATGGAAACAACCCAAGTGTCCATCAACTGATGAATGGATAAACAAAATGTGGTTATACATACGATGGAATACTATGCTGCAGTAAGGAGAAATGAAATTGGGACACATATGATAACATGAATGAACCTTGAGGACACTATGCTGAGTGAAATAAGCCAGACACAAAAGGACAAATATGGTATTGTCTCACTAATATTAACTAAATACTAAGAATAAACACATGGGGTTAAAATCTAGAGTATAAGTTACCAGGAGATAGGATGAGGGCTGAGAAGGGGTACTGATGCTTAATGTATGTAGAATTTTTAATTAGCTTGACTGTAACAGTGTGGGAATGAATAGTGTTGATGATAACACATAATAGTGAGTAGAACTAACATGGCTGGTTTATAAATGGGATTGTGGCTGAAAAGGGTAGTCTAGGGATGTAAATGTCAATTGAAAGAAAACTAGAGAATAAGCTAGGGACTGAATAACATAGTGAACCTGGAGGTGGATGAGGATTGTGGTTAATAATACAAATGCAAGAATGTTCTATGAACTGGAACAAATGTATGTCACTCTTACAAGGTGGTAAGAATATTCATGGGAAAAATACAATTAATGTAACTTATGGACTATAGTTAACAGCAATATTTGCATCAGTGTCAAAGAAGTTACCAAATCAACGCTGAGGGTTAATAATAGGGGGGTATGGGATTTTTTTCTTTTGGACTAAGGAAAATGTTCAAAAAGTTCCTGAGGCGATGACTGAATAACTCTGTGATGAAACTGAGAGCCACTGAGTGTACACTTTGGATGGATTGTACAAGGTGTGGGAATGTAAAACACAGTGAACCGTGTGGTGGATGATGGACTGTGGTTAACAGTACAAATGTGAGAGTGTTCTCTCATGAACTGTAACAAATATACAATACTAATACACGGTGTTAATAATGGGGGGCAGTATGGAAAAATACACCAAATGTAAGCTATGGGCCATAGTTAGTGCTAATAGTCTGATGATATTCTTTTATAAACTGTAACAAATGTTCACAACAATGTAAGGTGTTGGTGGAGGGGTGATGTATGGGAATTCTGTACATTATGCATGATTGTTTTGTAAGCTCACAACTTTTCTAATAAAACATATATATTAAAAAAATCAATCCTGGCCAGATCTCCTTTCTGAGACCTGCCATGTGCAATTGGGCTACACGTGGAATAGTCACCACCCTCCCCAGCACCTGTGAAGAACACAGGCGTCGTAACTGAGGCGCTATTGGATGCAGAGCTCCAGAGGAACACTAGCATCCATCACTTACGGGGCAGTGATTCAGTTCCCAGGTGCTGTGCTCAGGCCTTTGCTTGCTTCCTGCCTTTCCATCCTCACAAGCAACTGTGAGAAGGCACTACTGACTCCGTTTCCACACAGATGTCAGAGGGGCCAAGTGCTTGCCCGAAGGCGCACAGTGATAAAGTGGCTGGGCCGGGCCTGAGAGCAATGCTCAGTTACTGAGTTACTCCACCACCTTCCCCAAAAGGCGAGGAGCCCGCCAGCGCCCTAAAACTGCTCACTAAAGGCTAGAGGACACATGCATGTGCGACAGTCTGAAGAAATGAAAGACAGTGAATAATGCTTCCCTTTCCTTCTTTTGGCCTTTAGGTGGGGAGATGAATGTCAGGGGCTCTCCAGAGGAACACATGGGAAGAAACATTTCATTGCTAAATTAGGCGACACTAATTAATTATAAGCAACTAATGGAGGCTCCCTGTACTTGTTCACAACACCACGTCTTTTCAGAACCCCGGGCCTTTGTATATTCTGTTCCCACTTCCTCCAATGCCTTCCCCTCTCTCCACTTGGCTGCCTTCCTAATTGTCTCGGGCAGCGGGACTTGCTTCCTGGAATGTCAGGAATTTTTTTCTGCAAATCCATTTTCATTTTGACCACTTTACTTTCTTAAGAATTCTCAGGAACTCCCTCCTGCCTCTAGAGTGAAACATAAATCTGTCAGAAGGGGAAATAGCTGAGGGGGGGAAGGACAAATATCGGCTGCTCGATCAGCCTCCTTCTCAAGACGGTACATGGAAGGGACGTGGCAGGGGGTCATGGTGCTTGCTGAGCTGTAAAAACGGGGCTGGGATTCGCCACTCTTTCCTGGATCCATGCCCTTGGCAATGGGATTTCGTGGCTCTGCCCACGAAGATGCCCGAGAGCAATGCTTAATTCCTGAGCACTGGGGCCCACCCCACAGGCAGGTTTCTTCAGCGTCAGACATTCTTGCAGGCGTGCAGAGCAATAGACGTGTCCTCAGGGCACTGCACTGGCTTCTGGACACCTCTAAGCACCCGGGACAAGTGAAGCAGCCCAGGGGCTCGGCGCCCCCAGCTGCGCAGCCCTCCCGGTCTGCAGCCGCGCCGCCATCTTTTTATGTATGTTTACAATTTCTTCAGTATGTTCGCCCAGTGTCTTCTTAATATCCTTAATCTCTTCCTTCACTTCTTTAAGTTGGTCCATGATATTTGTCTGGACGGCTTTGATTAGTTGTTCAATGTTCTGCATCTCTTCCGCAGAAAAATGACTCTCAACCTCCTTCCAGGCCACCCCCTCCTCCCAGGGGACCCTAACTAGGCTCTTGGAAGCTTATTAAGCACTTCCTACTGCCCACCTCCCTCAGGGGAGCTGAAATTTTGACAGTTTTCAGCACGGGACTAGTCGATTGCCTGACTCTGCCCCCTCCCAGGCCGGTTAGGTAAGTCAGGGTCTCGGCAGGTTCGCCTCTCCCCTCCTCCTGGTGCCGCCTCGAGATGGCTGGTGCGTGCTTCCCAAACCCGCAGAAAGGAAAGCCCTCTCCGCCCTTGCCAGAACCTCCCACTCTCAAGAACACTCCCTGGGTGGCCGGCTTTTTGCCTTGAGGGTGGCATCAGTGTCAAAGAAGGTACCACAGTTTCCAGCCACGGGACGAGGGACTCACGGTTTTACCTTGAGCAATTTATCTTTGTCCAGCTCCCTCTAGATGGATGCCCTGAAGCCTCCTGCTCTGTGGGTTCCCCAAACAGCTCACTCGGGCAGGATCTTGCCCCCACTCAGCCGTTTTTTGCGAGAGAGATGGTGAGTGCCCTTTTAGACCGATGCCATCTTGCGGCTGACTGGCCTCATGCGAGTTTGGTGTCTCAGAGAGAGAGAGCTCCCCATCGTGTTGTTCTTACTGGGCTCCTTTGTTTTCTTTTTCTTATTCACCTTCATCCTTTTCATTCTCCTTTTCCTCTTCCTCCTTCTTCATCTTCTATCCTTAGCCCTTTGCTTTTCCATATCAATTTTAGGATGTTTGTTAAGTTCCATTGAAAAACACTATTGGGATTTAGACTGACATTCTGTTGAATTAGTGGATTAATTTGACAGCTTTAGATTGTTCTACCTTCCTATCCATGAACTTGGTATGTCGCTCTATTAATTCAGATCTTCTTTTATGTCTTCCTAAGTTCTATACTTTTCTCCTTAACACTCTCACATATCTTTTCTTAGGTTTCTTAGAATTTTTAATTATTGTATTGCCTCAGAGATGTAGCATAGTTGTGAAGGAAGATGATAGTTTGCATTCTTATCTTGTTGCAGATGTAAAGAGAATGCAATCAAGTTTCACCATTAAAAATGATGCTTACTGTAGGTGTTTCAAAACCAGACAGTGGTGTCTTCAGTTTAATATCTCTTCAACTGTGTCCATGCTAGATTCTTCCCCTCTTCTTTATCTTCCCCTAGACTCATACTTTCCTGGATATTGGTCCTCTGGGTGGTTGCTTCAATTGACTCCTTAGTTTCATGTCTGAAAGCCATGCCTTATAATGTTTCAGAGCTGCTGATCCACGGAGATATTGGGCATAAGGCAGATTCAGTCAGCAAACAAGTGGGTATGTTAGCTAAGTTCGAGGAGAGGAGGCTGTCTTTGTCTTCCAGTCTCCCCAAAATGGTCTCTTAGGAAATTGTAACAGATTCTTTAAGAACCGAAGCCCCATGGAGGGCCCGCTGCCATCATTTGAGCCATGTGTTTAGAAAAAGAAGTTTCTCTGAAATTCAGAGATTACCTAGCTAGTTTGCCATCAACCATGTTTGTTGGATAATGTTCAGTGAGCTCTATGGGGTAAAACTTTGGGGTCTCAAGAGGCTACTGGTTTAGGGAGGTGAGCATGTGCAAAGGCACTGCTTATGGAAAACCCCGGGGCTTTTCTGACAAGCACCCAGTCCTGTCTGCAGAAGCGAGGAGGCTCCCCTTCCTTCTGAGGTCTTTTTAATTTTCCTAATAGATCAACCTTGCCTTTTGCCTAGAGGCTATCTTTGGATATAACTCCTCTTTCTGTCAGCAGTGCAGAAAAACACAGGCACTCGACTCTTGCCAGAAAGTTTCACCTTGAGCTGACTGTTATTTCATTTCTGTCAAAAGTTCAGATGAGAGCATGGATGTCTGAGAAAGATGGGTGAATGGTCAGGCCATCTATTTGTTCTTTTGCACCAAGTTCACCTAGTTTTCTGTCTAGTTGGAGAATCCTTGACTTAGCTCCTGCAGAAATCCCTTCACTGAGTTTCCCAATTGTATTAGCTACCATTTGTAGAACGTCTAACGTGTGCCATGCTCTTTACTAATCCCTCACACGATCCTTCAAGGTGTGAATTTTAGTACCATGTTACAGAGAAGGAAACGAACCCAGGGATAATTTTTCCCAAACCAAGCAATTAATAATATATTTGTCCATCATAATCTACTCTATTTTTCTCTCTTAAGAAAAAAATAATAATTGCCAGTGGAGGACCATACAAACCCTTTACATGGAATGTACAACATTAGTTTCCAAAGTAGAAATGATTTTGCCAACACATTAGCATTTTTTTACAATCTATATAATTTTTTTTTTTTTAAAGATTTATTTATTTACTTGATCCATTTTAACCCCCCCCCTTCCCCATTTGCTGTTTTTTGTGTCCATTTGCTGGGCAGTTCTCTGTGTCTGTTTCATCTCTTCTCATCCTCCTCCTCCAGTCTTCACCAGGATTCGATCCTGAAGACCTCCGATGTAGGAGAGAGGTGTTCTAGCCATCTGAGCCACCTCGGCTCCTGGTTTTCGGAGATTTCGGAGCATTGCGTCTTGTCTCTCTCCTGTTACGTCATCATCTTGCTGCATGGCTCCCTGGTGGCTCACTGGCACACAGAGCCTGGCAGCCCATGCGCCTTCTATATATATATTTTTATTTTACCGGGAGGTCCCGGGGATCGAACCCAGGTCCCTCCATATGGCAGACGGACGCCCAACCATTTGAGCCACATCTGCCCCCCAACAATCTATATAATTTTATCCATAATACCCACATCTGTATTATGTCTTTTTTTTTTTTTTTTTTTTTTTGCTGACAGGAAAATTTAAATAATGAAGACTTGTCTAATCCAAGTAGGCAAAAAGAAATAAAAGACTTTGTGGTATTTCTTAATGACCTGGAATAGCTAACAAAATAAAACTCTTTTGGGTTTTACTGTGGTCTGGTTGAATACAGAGCGGGTTGGTTGCAAACTTTGAACTAATATCAGCTTATAAGGTCGTCTCAAAGCTCACATGAAAAGTTAGATGAGGCCTTTGAACGCAGTTTGACTTTTATTATCTAGGAGGAGATTTCAGAATTAGTCCATAAAGACAGAAAGGAAAGATGTTCATCTATTTTTAAACCGTTGTGTCACCAGGGTGAAGTATCAGTTTACATCAGTGTGGAAACAGTCAACCAGTGAGGGCAATTTTTCTCGAATGTTCTCCTTTGGCCTGTTGCTTAGCGTTCTTCAAAATGAAATATGACTTTTAATAAGGAAAAAAAAATGTCGATCACTGAAAATCTTTCTTATTTGAAGGTTTAACTAATGCTATCAATCAGATTGGCTCACATAAATATAAATATTCTTCTGCATCCATTTTACTCCCTCTTCCCCCACACTGGTTGCATGAGTGATAAATGTCTTTTCTTTTCCTGAATTTGTAGGGAACTTGTGCAGCCAGGAGTTGCATCTAATCCAGAATCTCTTACTCTTTAAGGCTTAATAGACAGAGCAAGCTGCACCCTGTGATGCTCCATATATATTGCCGATGGTGAGGATGACATTTCAGCAGCCAGTGCCTGTCAAAGAAATGCTATGCAAGAGGGATTTTTATGGACAACGGCACACTAATAGAATACAGATCTGCAATGCATCACCAGACATTGACCCAAAACCAAGCATGGCTGGAAGATTATTGACAAAGTGTGAGCTGCAAACCTTGTGAAAAGCTAGGCAGCCCTAAAATGGACAGATGTCAAGGCCACTTAACATCTCGGCCTGGCTGCAAATGCCTGCCACTCATCCATCAACCAGCCAATCAATATCTATTGAGTGCCAGCAAGAAAAAAAATGTGATGCTAGATCCTGATACCTCACAGCAAAATCAGTTATATTTGTTTTGCACATTTTTGTTGCTCATGAAATGTGTGTTATTTTCTACCTTTTGCAATTTGGGTTCTTCTATTATTTTGTTTGGTCATCTGCATTTCTCTTCTTGCAAGCCACGAGGAAATTACACATTCCTTTTGCAAATTTCACAAATTCCTGTTGCAGATATATCCCTGGAGCTCAACTACTGCATGCAATTATTAAATGGTTCACAGTAGAATAAATACACTTGCTCTGTTTAAAAAGGAACAATCTTACAAAATCAAATGAAGCACAGGGCAGTTCTGCATATATATGAGGTTTCCTTTCATAAAGGGTCCTTGGCCTGCAGTTTTAAATAGGTTCTTTTTAAAGAGAGGTTCCCTTGAAGGAAAATAAGTAAGCACAGAGGATTAAGGATATGAAATGAGCTTAGGGTGTCAGGAAAGGACAGGAGGGATACGTTGCTATTGGACTCAGTTTCCCAGCAAAGGGAGCATTTTACTTGTTTGTCTGAGTGCCCCTGGCAGCGCACTGTTTCCTCCTTCCCTGTGCCAGCATGCCTGCTGCCTCTGCCTGCGCTGCAGTTGCTCCCAAGCTCCTCCCTGGCCTCTGTGGCCGGCAGCGTGGCTGGAATAGTCATAGCGACAGGCGCCTGCTGGTGGGCACCAGCCAGCTCTTTTTCGGTGGCTTGGCGATTGCTGACATGTGCACTTCTCAAGAGCCTCAAGTCTGCTGGCCAGAGATGGGGCATCGGATTTGGTGCCCACGGCGAGCAGAGGAAACCTGAAGGGCCCAAGGGCTGCCTCGTTGGTTGCGCAGGTGGGAGGGGCTCGCTCTGGGTGGGCAGCAGACCCTGGGCCAGCTGAGCCAAGGCTAGGCTCAAGGCTCCCAGCCTCTGGGTGGCAGCAAGGGAGAATGGCCCTGGCCTAGGCCCGGGGCCCGGTTTCTGACCCAACCACAGGCCTCTCCTTTCTCCTGGCTGCCTGTCCAAGCCTTTCTTCAGTGAACCCTGTTTAGTATGCACCCTCCTGCGCAGCTTCTAATTCCCAGAATGGTTGTCTAGGCCACCTCCTGAATGTGTTCTCTACCTCCCCGCCTCCCCTTCTTTGCCGAAATGGTAACTTTGCTGCGGAATACACGTGCCCCTCCCCCAACTCTACCTATTACCTTCATTCAAATCTTACACCCAATGCCACCTCTTCAAGAAAGCCTCTCCCATTTCCCCCAGCAAGAGATAATTTTGCCTCTCTCCATCCTCTTCAAAGTGCCTTTATTATACAGGCAGTGCAATGTAGTGGCTAAGAGCACGGGTTCTGGAGTCCACTCACTGGGTTCAAATCCTGCCTCCACCACTTACTTGCTGTGTGGCTTTGGGCCAGTTACTTAACCTCTCTGGGCTAATAATGATAAATACCTATTTCAGAGGGGCTATGAGAACTAATTGAACAGTACCTTTCAATAGTGACTGTATAATATGTGTTAGCTTTCCTTATTATTTTAGCCTTGGCTACATTTAGCATTGTGGTGCTTTGGGCAACCTTTGTCTCCCCGATGACATTACAAAATCTTTGGAATTAGGGTGGTGCCACATTTGCCTTACCACCCCCCCCCACCGGCCCCGCACCTGGCAGAGTGAGGTGTAACCCCCATTTTCCTGTATGTGCAGATGCACACGGCACATCACACTTTTTTAGGGAAACATTTTGGGAAAAGTGTAGGTATTTTTCTCATACAGATCCTGAACATGGTTCAATGTGGACATATAGAGAACAACATTCTCTTTTCCATGTAAATGCAGTATCCTGGGGCCCAATAAGAAATCACAAGGGCTAAGATATGCAGGGTGTTCTCCAAGGTACACTAGCACCTGGTTATAAAAACAAGCATGGATATCAATGAACTGACTGCATGGGAAGCGGTAAGGACCGCTGCTGCCCATCCAGTGACGTGGGTGCCTTCTGTGCAGGCCTGTGTGTGGGCAGAATTTTTTTTTTGCTGGAAAATGTGGCAGTAGGTACTCAAAAAAGATCTTTGCTGAGTTAAATCACACCCAAATTAATAGTTTCATGAGCACCAAAGGAAATCCAAGCAGAGTCTATGATCCATATCAAGCCTGACGTGGAGCCAAGAACCTACATAGATGCAAAATAAATGCAGTGGATCAACCCCACTCAACCTCCAGGTTTGTGGGTTTGGGACAGCAGCGGCCTGTGGGAGCGCAGGCCAGGGAAATTCCCCTGTGACTTTAAGGATCAGGCAGAGATCAGAATCCAGAAAATTCCAAAACAAATTCCAAAACAAGCTTCCTCTGAGACTGACACAACGAGGTGAGGCTTGAGACTGGCTTGGCTGCACATACCATGGGCCAAGAATTATTGGATATTTTAGCAGTGTGCTAGAATAGTGGTTCTTAACCCGAGGAGGTTTAACCTGCAGGAGAATCACCTGGAATGCTTAAAAAAAATCCCCATGCCTGGTCTATATCCTAGACTAATTAAATCAGAATCTCCGGGGGTGGGACCTAGGCATCAGTGGTTTTGAAAGCTCCTCAGGTGATTCCAATGTGCAGTCAAAGATGCGCACCAGGCCCCAGGTGAATCCAATGTGCAGCCAGGCTTGGGAAGCATTTCATTAGGTGTTGAATCCAGTGGATGTCTCTGATTTGGAAGAGATTTTTAAATAATCTACAATAGTGACAATTGTCTCTAAGTCACTCTTGATAAGACAGAACCTTGGTTGGCTAGTGATGGGCTGGCATTTAGTAATGACATCTGTATAGCACAGACTCACCCCTATTGAAAGCTGAGGTTGAGTTTTGGGAGGTTTTGTGAGTGCACTTGGAAAAGCCAGCCAGGGTGGCACAGCATGAGACATGGCGCCTGCCTCAGAGGCCTCTGGGTTCACCCTAATGCCAGGGGAGAGGTGCTACCATGTCTTGTGCCAGACTCTGAGGCCTGGGGTCCAGCAGAGGCTCAGCTACAGGGTGAAACCTGAGGGAGCCAAAGATCACTTAGAGAAAATGCATTTAATCAAAGTTCACATTTTGACACTGCACAAAATCCAGAAGTTTTTGATGTCTGCTTGGTGTACCGATTATTCTAGGAAAGTTGGCTCCAAAGTCAGAGACGCTTGTGCTACCTCCGATACCTTACAGATAGAAAATGCTATTACTAGGCAAAGATTTTTTTGATATGACATGAAAAGCATGATCCATAAAAGAAAAAAAAATTGATACATAGGACTTCATCAAAATTTAAAACTGCTCTGTGAATCATACCATTAATAGAATAAAAAGGCAAGTCACAGATTGGGAGAAAATAGAAACAAGAATCTGACAGGGAATTTGTATATAAAGAACTCTCAAAACTCAATAAGAAAACAAACCACCCAATTAAAATATTGGCAAAAGATTTGAACAAACACTTCACAACGAAGATATATGAATGAAAAATTAGTACATGCAAAGATGATTAGGGAGGACCCAATGTGGCTCAGAAAAGGTGATTAGGGAAATGCTAATTAAAACCACAATGAGATAACACACCTATTAGAATGGCCAAAACAAACACACAAAAAGTGATAATACCAAATGTGTAGAGCTACTGGAACTCTCATACATTGCTGGTAAGAGTGCAAACTGTTACGGCTACTTTGGAAAGCAGCTTGGCAATTTCTTATAAAGTTAAACAAACGTTTATTATACTGCCCAGAAATCCACTTCTAGGTATTTACTCAAGAGAAATGAAAACTTATGTTTACACAAAAAGTTTTATGTGAATGTTTACAGTGGTTTTAATCATAATTGCTGAAAGTGCTAACAATTCAAATGTCCTTCAACTGGTGAATGGATAAATAAATGGATACATCCATACGTGGAATGCTACTCACAGGTGAAAATGAATGAACTGCTGATGAATGCAACAAGGATGGATTGAAATGCATCATGCTAAGTGAAAGAAGTTAGACAGAAATGGTTATGTACTGTATGATTCCATTTATATTACATTCTAGAAAAGGCAAAATTCTCATACCAGAAAACAGATCAGGGTTGCCAAGGGGTGGGGGCACAAGGAAATTTTCGGGGGTAGTAGAACTGTTCTGTATTTCAGCTGAAGTCGTGCTTATATGACTGCATGCATTTGCTAAACTCTTAGAACTGTACCTCAAAAAGACTAAATTTTACTGTAGGTAAGTTGAAAAATTGAATAAAATATAAAACAAAATTGGGGAAGTGTTATTAACATTAGTATGGCACAGTGCTATTAAACATGGCTTTCATTTTGCCAAGTGCTTTCATTTATGGACTGGATAATTTTATTCTGTGCCTTCTTGGTGATGGATGCCCTCTGTCCTCTCCCCTACCGGCTCTGCTCCCCATGCCCTCCCTGGACATTCTCAGGTCTACATGCTCACTACAGGGACAGAGTTCAGCTCCTGGTCCACTGGCGAAGTACCTCTAGCCACTCTCTGGACATCACACTTCCTGTCTTAACCCACACTTTATGGATGGGTGTTCTTGAATAACTCCTTAGCCAAGCAGTGGGTATGGGGCATGGGCTGCTGTGATTCCATTAAGAGTATGGACATGGAGGAAGCGGATGTGGCTCAAGCGATTGGGCTCCCATCTACCATATAGGAGGTCCAGGGTTTGATTCCTGGGGCCTCCTGGTGAAAGCGAGCTAGCCTGTGGGGAGAGCCGGCCCACGCAGGAGTGCTGGCCTGTGAGGAGTGCTTGCCCACGTGAAGAGCTGGCGCAGCAAGATGACGCAACAAAAAGAGACACAGAGGAGAGATAATAAGAGATATAGCAGATTGGAGAGCTGAAGTGGTGCAAGAGACTGAGCGCCTCTCTCCCACTCTGGAACGTCCCAGGATTGGTTCCCGGTGCCGCCTAAAGAGAAGACAAGCAGACCCAGAAGAACACACATCGAATGGACACAGAGAGCAGACAATGAAGGGGGTGTGGTGGGGAGAGAAATAATTAAATAAATAAATCTTAAAAAAAAAAAAAAAA
>JAQZBX010050584.1:0-19615 GCA_029593785.1 Cabassous unicinctus | reverse complement strand
AATGGTGGCAACAGCCCTTACTACAAAGGGCAGTTTGTAAGTGTGAACTAAGTTATATTAAGAATCTAGCACAGTAATTGGCACATAGTATCTCTCAAATACATGCCAATTTTTCTTCCACCTCTTTTTAGCAACTTAAGGCAATACAATATAAGCTAATACATTATTTTGAAATATATTAGCACTACTTTTACATTATCAACTAATAGGAAGTTGAAAACTTTAAAGTGACTTAACTTCATGCCACTTATAAACAACATATAAAACACACATAGGAAGCACTTACAAGTGAGTCTGCTAAATGTACTACTCCGTGCCAAACACTAATATGAAATCACAGTAAAACAGCAGGTCAAAAGGAACATCAGTTTCTGGAGGAGTTGCCGGACTTTATGGATAAGAAATGTTCAAAACCATATGTACATTATATATGTATACATGTATGTATGTATATAAACATATGCACACACACACACATATATATACATATTTATTCTCCATACTCACATGCAATTGTTTTAATGTTTGAATGAACTAATTACAGTTAAAGCCAACTACTATAAACAAACTTAGAATGTGAGTGATTTTGTATTTATGCATCAGGTAAGATGATCATTGGGCAATTGAAAATAATTTATTTTTTCCTATTTCTTTCCCAAAAGATGAGTACCATAAAGGACTGAAAACCCCAAAATATCAGGTTATAGTTCTTTCTCCATCTCTCAATAAATTGTGTGAGCTCAGACCTGTCACTAACACTCTCTGATTCTCAGTTTACTCCTTTGTGAAGTGGAGATAGTAATATTTCCTTCCACTCCCCTCAAAATCCTGATTTTAAGGGTTAGGTAAAATGCCTAAAATGCAGACACGACTCACTAAATACGTGTCAGTGCATTGTGTTCTTCAGGCTCTGAGACGTCCAGTGAATAAGGCAGCCGTGGTCCCGTTCTCACAGGGCTTGCAAACTCTATGGAGGGTGAAGAGACAAGGGGAGGCAGGCGCTGTATGAGGACCTGGGCAGGAGGTGAGGGAGCCCAGGTGAGGGCATCAGACTCAGGGGATCGCAGGAAGGTCAGGGGAGGCTCCCCAGAAGGAGTGATATCTAAGCTGATTCCTAAAGTATGAGTGGATGTAACCAACCAAAATAGAGTTTGGGTGTCAGGAGAGGGGTTATAGGGCTCCAAATAGAGAGGGTTTCGCAGACACCGAAGAAAGAGAACACATTACTTGTCAGAAAACAGTAAAAAATTTGCTCCAGCTGGAGCACAGATTTCAGGGGAAGGAGCTACAAGAGGAAGGTAGGGTCAGACTATACCTGTTCTGCAAGCCATTTTACAGAGTTTAGACTCTGTGATCAAAGAGAAGCCCTTAAAGGACCTTAGACAAAGCATCCTTATGATGGATGCCACTTGAATGCTAAGAGTTCCCTTTGTCAGGAAGTGCCTCTCAGAAACAATAGCTTCTTTTCCTGTTCTTCTCGCCCCTCCACAACCCCCATGCCTCTCCTCTTTGTCTAGGTTTTCACAATTTTGTAAACTGCTCCAAACTCTCCATATACTTGACATTGGTTCTGCCTTCAAGAAGAAACATTTAAGAATTCTACACCTAAGATGGAAGCTTCAATCCACAAACCAAAACTCATTTTTCTTTTTAACTTGCCAGTCTAGGTAACTTCATTCAAAATTTTGACGAAAATGATCTCTGAAGTAATATAAAAAACTTTAAAGCACACATGTTACATTTCTAGAAAATTTTGAATTCAGTCTGGAATAAATATTAAGTCAAAGGTGAACTAATTCTACAAATCATACATATCATTTCCTCTTAAATTCATTCTATTTTCTGAGACAGGTTATTTAGTCTTCCTTTTGCTTTGATATTGGCATTTGGAATCATTTTAATATGGTTTACATCTTTAAGTTCTAAATCTGTACTTATCTTAAATATTATAATTAAAAATATAAATGCAGAAGAGACAACTGTTCCTTACAGAAGAAGTCTAAATCACAAATATAGAAGGTATGCCAGAAATAAAAAACACCATTAGGACACAACAGTTATAACTCCACAAGCCAAATCTACCAGTGAATACTAAAACGGGTGGGTTAGAATTTAAGCAGAAGCAGAACATTTGCATAGTCACAAAGGTTTTCCCCCTAAATCTTTAGTAATTACAAAGTAAAACCCATCTCTTTAGTGAGATGTTTTACTACCATCTCCATCTTTTCCTTGACTTACAGCTGCTATGCCACACTATGATGGTTACTATATTAAACTTAGAATCAGAAGATTAGTGGGATTTTTAGAAATCACAACACTCACATGGCCATCTCCTCTCCAGTGTTTCAAGGTGAAGGACTGAACTATATCCATCTTTTACTCTAATTCTTTTGTTACTGTGTGTGGCCCAAGAGAAATTCTCCCTAAATGTTGGAACAAACCACAGACAAGGAAAAATTGAGGCCCAGAGTGGGGGCAGTGATTGCAGATGGAATCTTGGTTTCCTGACCCCTATCTCTATGTGTTTTCATTTAGAAACTACTTGGGTCATCCTTAATATTGGGGACAAGAGAAAATATATCCTTCTCATCCCCTTTCCCATTGCATGGGAAAGCAGTATCGTGAGTCCAACACTCTGGCCTCTCTCTGGCCCCTGTATGTCTTCTCCTGGTGAGGAGGAATGTCATAATTCTTGTGCTGAGGGTCAAAGAAGAAACAGGGTGCACCAGGCCGGCCAGCTCTTGCTCTTCCCTGCTTAGTGTGCTGCCTGCTTAAAGCCTTGTTTTCTGCTATAGCGGCAACTTAGTGGTTAGGTTAGGGCTGGTCCTCCGTGGGGCAGCCAGTGGGTCTCCACTCTTTGATTCTTTCTATCTCTTGGAATGAGTTCCTGCAGTGAACATTCATTCTTTTGTATTCTTCCAGGAAGTGCAGCTTCTGCCTTGCCCGGGGAAGCTTGCTCTGGTCCAGAATGACCTGTGACTGCTGTGTGAGTCTATCTAATTCTGGGGTTAGATATAAGCCACTTTTACCAGCATCATAATTACTAGTAATAAAGGTGACAATTTGTTCTCCCATTTGGCTTCAAACACCTCTTGATGGGTCCAGAACTCAAGCTAGAAGTGTTGATGCTATTTGTTGTGTCCCCCCAGTCCCTAACACAGAAGAATAGATCTTCACTGGCTCCTGAGGGGCTCTTGGTCACGGGATGTGTTGCCTGTGTCTCATTGCCAGGCAGGGCATGCATGAGGGCCCATTGATGAGACTTCCTCCCCTAGTTCCTCTGAGCCAGCTGCAGGTCTAGGATTGCAAGAACCAAATACTGGCAGAGAATAAAGACTATCCTGGCCTTGGGGATTCCCAAGACACAGCCAAGCAAAGCTGTGCAAATGTAAGCAGTGCCAAGCCTCCCGCTGCTGGCACTGGAATTTGTATATGCAACCAGGAGCCGTGGATGTACTGAGACAGATGCTTCTTGTGCAATGCAAAAGAACTGCAAGACTGGGTGTCCTGCGCTGAGCTTCACCTGCAGCCTGCAATACCTGATGACTTAGAAGGTTTGGATGCTCAGGGGAATTTGCTGCTTTACAGTTGACAAAGTAGAAGCAGCTTTCTCCAGCTCCACTTCTCTGTGAAGCACTGAAGTCAGCATTCAAGGTGCTGCATTTGCACTGTGAGGTGACCAAATTTCTAATCAGGCATGTCATGGTTTTCTAAGGCTGCCATAACAAATTAGCACAAACTTGGTGGCTTTAAACAACAGAAATTTATTGTCTCACAGTTCTGGAGATAGAGTCTGAAACCAAGGTATCAGCAGGGCCATGGTTCCTCTGAAGCCTATAGGAAAGAACCTGTTCCTTCCCTCTCACCTGGCTTCTGGTGGTGGCCGGAAGTCCTTGATGTTCCCTGGTTTATGACTGCCTAACTCACAATCTCTGCCTCAGTCTTCACATGTTACGAAACATTGTCACAGTAAAAGCTGACCAATATGGAAATTGATTGCAGCCACCCGAAGGCTTGGCTGGAATGACTTGGTCACCATCTATTGGCAGGAAGCCTCAGTTCCTTGTCACATGGACTTCTCCATAGGGCTGCTTGATATGTCCTCACAGCATGGGAGCTGGCTTCTCCCAGAGAGAATGATCAAAGAGAACAAGCCAAGAACCAGAGTATCTTCTACGAGATGGCCTTAGAAGTGACAATGCATCATTTCTGCTGTATTATTTTGGCCACATATACTAGTAAGTACAATGTGGGAGGGGACTACCCAAGGGCATGTATGTCAGGCAGGATATTTGAAGACCTTCTTGATGTTGGTTGCACAGGCTCCCAAGGTTGTGTGGTCAGGTAGCTTGTTGAGAAAGCTGTGTATGCTCCATGGAGGGTGTAGTTTCCAATGCTTCTTTTAGATGTGATCAAGGGGGTAGTGAAAAGAAAAGATCTCACAGAATTTGGATCTAAGAGTCAGAAGAACAGTGCTTTGTGGAAAAGCAGGATCTATTTAAGTAACATTCCCTACCCTAAGACAGCGTCCCCTCATACTGGTTGCCCAGGAAGACTTCAAAATTGCTATTGTCTAGTGACTGCTGTGACCCTCCTTAAATTTTCCTTTACAAATGGGTGTGTATTGTGGTTATCCTGTCCCTGTCTTACTAATATATTTTGTGTGTATGGGGGAAAATCACCTGTAATGGTTTGGAGCCCTATGTACTCCAGGAAAAATATAGTCTTAAACCTAATCCATTCTTCTGGGTGTGAACCCATTGTAAGTAGGACTTTTTGATGAATTTACTTCACGTGAAGTATGGCTCACCTCAGTCAGAATGGTCTTAATCCTATTACAGGAGTCCTTTATTAGCTGAAGGAAATGCAGGCAGACAGAGAGAAAGCCATAATCAAAGAAAGTGAAAATCAGAGAAAATTGAAAGAGAAGGGAGAGAGCAGGAGAGGCCACCATGTACCTTGCCATGTGACAAGCTAGGGACCAGGATCTCCAGCAGCCAGCCCCAGATCGTCAGTCTTCAGGGAAAAACATTGCCTTCATGATGCCTGGATTTAAGCTTTTTTCTTAGCCTCAAACCTGTGAGCTACTAAGTTTGCATTGTCAACCCAATGATTGGTATTTGCTTGAGCAGCAAAGAAAACTAAACCATTTCCTGTCTTTTTAGTTTATAGGTCTCTGGGTAAGTGAAACTACCTTCACATATGATATAGAGACTGTCAAGAAATCCTGATGGCATTTTCGGCTGAGACTTTTTGGCTTTCATTCTTGTGGAGGGACTCAGCAAATTTTGTTTGTGGAAGAAAGGGAAGTGTGCATTTGTGTGAACTGCAGTGTATTTTATTTTTGCTCAGCAAATAGTAACTTCCCCTTCCTACTTACCGACATGAAAAGATTATTATATTTCCCTGCTCTGTTCTTAGAAGAAGTACTGAAATACCATTTCCAAGCAGAAGCCCATAGAGATGCTTTAAGCTGCCCTGGCTCTCTTGTGCTCCGGCCTTCCACTTTGAGAATATGACATTTAAGACAAGGCTTTCTTCTTTTGAATCCTAGAATGAGAAGACATCTGGGGCAGACCTGCCCTGACTCACCTTCAGGAGCAAAGCCTGAGTACCTGACCTGAGTGTGGTGTAAAGATTAGTGTTTTAAGTCACTGAAACTTGAGGTTGTTTCTTATATAACATCATCGCATCAAAAACTGGAGAAAAAAATACAACGAAAGAAGTTTTGAAAAGTGGGTTGAGGTAGATTTTGGAGACCTTGACTGGTCATCTATAGAATTTGTAATTATTGTGCCTGATTAAGGAATCACTGACTAGTTTGGAGAAGGACGGGTTATTCATGTTTTAAGTGGTCAGCACTTTATATGTGTGGCAAGATAACAGATGAAAAGATTCTAATTTATATTTGTTTTTCCTATATTTCCCTTGACCTAAATTCAAATTGTGCACAGGATTTTTTTTTTTTTTTGCTCTCAAAAAGCAAAACTTCTCAGAAATTAATGCCTATGAATTATAATTGTCATTTATAAATGTCTAAGTTCATTGGAAAATGCTGTGGGAGAGAAGGGCAGAAGGGTGAACCTTTGAGAGCAAGGGAAGAAAGCAGGGAGGAGAAAGAGGAAAAGGGAAGAGAAAGACGATTTTATGAGCCTGAGAAGGAGATAAACCCTGAGAATGGAGATGGCAGTACCCCTCCATTATCATCGTCAACTCTGTCTGCAGTAGCTCGCATCAGAGGAGGGCAAGCCGGTCCACACATTAAATGCTAGGCAGGAATCTGGATTTCCAGGGAACTCATCAGAGATTCAGGAGCCATAAAGGGTGGAAATAATGTGGATGTCATGGCAAACAGGTGTCAAAAGCCCTTTTCCTTTTCCTAAGTACCAACTAAACCTTCAGCCTTCTGGGACACACCTGGCAGATGGTGAGATACACTACTGACCAAGATTAAAGTTGCCACCAAGCTGGGAGAGGAGACATATGTAAGCTGATTTAAAGAACATAGAGTTTGCCTGCCTGAGTTTGTTGGCTACGTTTTACCCCTTATGTGGAAACAACTTCATTCTTCTGATTTTGATGCTATGGACCTCATTTTTCATGGAAGAAGAAAGTCAAGCTGAAGGAGGTCAAGCAAGGTTATTTCTCTCTTACATAGTAGAGGCAGCTTTAGAACCCAACCCAACTGAGTGATGCCAAGACGTCAGCTTTCTAGAACCCACCCAGAGGAGCTCTTCAGGATACAAATGCCTTTTAGAAGACGATTATCTAAAAGGAGATGAGAGGGAAATCATGATTATTAGCAGGCAAAGGCTCCTTGTCTTTTATAATATCATTTGCCTGGGGGCCTAAAGATGAATTACCCTTTGTTTTAATATCTATCTTCTATCAGCCCCAGCCAGTGCTTTATAAAAATAAAACACATTGACTGAAAATAAGTTGAGGAAAACTTATTAAAAAGCAAAATGATGACAACTACAACATTGAAAACCATAAGTAAAGTAGCAGAGAGGAAAAATAGAAAAAGGAAAAAAAAAAACAGATCAATTAAACAGTTGAAAATTCATAGAATTGGAAAAAACTTCAAGACCTGAATCTTCAGGTGAAAAGACAAACATTGGGTAAATTTAATTAAGAAAACAAAAGGAAAAAATCACTCACTAGATTAGAAAGTAATAAAACACATGAGCTAATATAAGAGAATAAACACGTACTAAGGCATCCTAAAAATATGCTGGTAACTTAGCATTTTGTATTACAACAGCCAGTTTATTAGTCCATCTTCCCTGCTAATCGGGCTTTGAGAGCACAGACTTTGTTGTTCTTGTTATTGAACCTGCAATGCCAAAGAAAACAAAATGAAAGCACACATAGTTCCCAGCACACAAGGGGCATGCAATAAATTTTTTTTGCAACATGCATGTAACTAAAAGTGGCTGAAGAAAATGGGCACATGAGTAGTACAATAAAAAAGGAAGCAATTGAAAACTTATCAAAAGTTCCTTCTATAATATGTTCTATGAGTTATTTAAAACTTACAGGGAGTAATGAATACATAAATTATTTTAGAAGATAAATAAAATATGAATTTATTTCATTTTATAAAACTAACATCATTTAAATAGATAATATATATTTTTAAAATGTCTTAAGTTGATGTCAAATGAACAGCACTTTGCCAGGCTAAAAAGTCAGGGCTTCTTAGAGCATAAAAGTTAAATTTTTAAATGTAGTCTGTCTCTCTTACTAGCCAGAGGATCTTGTGCATGTTCCTAGTCGCTCCTCAAGTTTTGTAATGCAGCAACTATAATGATTTTTACAGTTGATTTTCCCAGGTAGAAAATCAATGATGATATTTTTGCCTTATTTAAAGTAGGCATAATTTTATTTTTTCATGTTTTATTACATTAACCTGGAATTATAGGGCATGCTTACTACATGTTACACAAGTGTGAGATGCTGGAGACAATAAAAGTCTTGGCTCTTTGCCATGAAGTAGCTCAGAGCCTAGTGGAGTATGGTGTTTACCATCAGCAGCTAGTCAAGTCACGTAGTTAGCTAGCCAGAGGAGCTCCGGTGTCTTCATTGTTAAAGTAAAAGAAAAGGACTAAATCAAATTCTTCCAAAACTTCTTCCAAAAACTGCTAATATTCCCTTCATTCTCAGGATGTGGGAACTGGAATGGACCTTAAAGCTCTTCTTGTTCAGGAAAATGAGACTGAAGAAAAGGAAGAGATGTCCTCAAGGTCTTGTAATTCGTCTTAGTCCTACCCAACTCACTAACTTCGGACTCTTTGAAAAGAATGTGCAATTAATACTCTCGTTATTTCCTAAAACTGTGTTAAATTCCAGGACTGTCTCCTATAACCTCTCGTTTTGGGTGTCCATGCCCAATTTAATAATTTAAATCTTGCCAAAATACCAATATTCCATTCAGTGGTTAAGATTTCTTTCAGTATGCAGTAACATACATCTTTTTTTTCATCTTCCTGTATATCTGGAGCACTCTGGATTCTCCCTTCCCTCTGACAGATTCCACTGAATCCTCAAAGATAGATGAACAATTTATTCCTCCTGAATAATTTCATATACTTTTGCAGAAACAACAGTAATTACCTTGACTGGGATTGTGCTGGGAGTGTACTCGAATTGCACTTTTAGTATTTTAGCAAAGAGGGTATTATTTGGTAGAATACGTAATAGCATCATACAATTATTTCCCTCTCAAACTGTTCAACATCTAGGATGAATACCCAAAATTTGGATGTTCTGTTTCTCTACGTTGCCTCTCCTCTTAAATGGAAGGGCTTGCATTTATCTGCACATCCTCAGTCTTGGTTGGCAATTGGAATTCCCATCTCTGAGACATCCTGGAATCCTCGCGTTTGTAACAGTGCAGGCATGGTGGAGTGGAAAGAGCCTGTGATTTGAAGGAGAGAAAACCAGATGTCAATTATAGGGCTTCATGAACCAGAGAGGAGCATAAAAATTTCTCCTGGTTGAAGCAGGAATAAAAGGTCATTGGAGAAGAAAGGAAGTGTGGGTTTTGTGAAATAAACAGAGCCAAAGGGGCTCATTGAGGATGTGATCAGAAAAGATGTGCATCCTGGATTGACCTGAACAGAATTTCACAGCTCCTTGAGTGATTTGGTGTTAACATTGGGAATGCCAGTTATGCTACATGTGTGATCTCACAGGAAGACCTCAAATATTCAAAAAACAATTGGTTAAGTGCAGGCAAAATTGGGTGTTTCCTTAAACTAAGTCTACAGAGGAAAGATTGAATCAGAAGGGGAAGAAAAGGGCAGGCCTTGGGTGAGTAAGGACCCACAGACCCCAAGAGGCCACAGAAACCTCTAAGGACTCAAAACCAGGAATTCCCTGGAGTCCCAGTAGCTCTCCAGCTCAACTGGTTTACAATTGCAGCACAATGTTTTCCTGAGATACTAACTTGTGTTTCATTCTTTGCTTTTCCTCACCTTGATTGAAGGCCTCAGGCTATCCTTTCTTTAGAGGCAGTTGGTGTTGCAAGACTAATAGCAGAATTGTCTGAAGTTTAACCTCCTTTGCCAGCTTCAGCTATTGATCAAAAACAAAGGCGTGTGTCCTCTCCTCTACTGGGGAAGGTAAAGGATCCTTAGCAATGGCTGAGATTGAATTCTGCCTCCTTCCAAGCCCAAGGGGGGGCTCCTGTTCAGCTTTAATTTGGTGGAAAGAGACTATTGCAACCTCTCTTCAAGCCTTGCTTGTGTGGTTTGAGAGTCCTAGGCTCTGCATACTCTGAACTATCTGCCTTTAGCTCATCCTCTATCCTGATACCCCACATTGTCTTTCTAGCTTCTCTGAAACCCCCCGCAGGAGCCAGGCAAGGCTGTGCTCCATTAGTTTCATACCTTCAATATACAGAGTGAACAGAGGCTCTTGCTTGGTTGCCCAGGATCAGAAGGCTACTGAGTTAATTGCAGAGTCTACATCCCAAATACTCCAATCGTTTCCAGAACGTATGCAATAATTGATGCCCTTAATGTGAATACAGAATCTTCTGCTTAGTGAGACCAACTCTGTGCAATGTACTGGAAAATGCAAAACAACTGTTTGTCCTTGAGCTGTTTAAGTTGTTTATTTGAAGAATCTGCTCCAATGCCACCGCCTTCTTCTCCCCCCTCAAGATGGCTCTCTTGACTGTCTGCTCATTGTTTCTACTTGTTGTGCCTGCTCATTTTGGCTACTCGTTGCACCTGCTCATTGCGTCTGCTCATCTTCTTTAGGAGGCAGGCACCCAACTCCTTGAGCCACATCTGCTCCCCCTTCTCCTGCTTTATAAAGATGTTTCCACACCCAAGTTCAGGATCCACCTATCTCTCGTCTGTACATCCAGTTCCCTTTCCACCATTCACAGTGTATTCTAGATAATGAGTGTGCTCACTGGTTTTCAGCAAAGCCAGGGACTGTGTTTTATCCATCTTTGTGCTCCTCATATCCACATGTTATGCAGCATATTCCCTGACCAGTAGTAGATTCTTTGTAAAATCTTGGTGAGTTGGATCAAATTAATAGAATTTATTTACCTCTACAATTTCATTCCTAAATGAGGCTCTATATAATCAATGCCATAAAATATTTTAAAGACTGTTAAGTGAAGCAAAATACCAATGAATGATTGAATGAATGAATGAATGAATGAATAAATAAATAAAGCCTAACTTTCAGCGAGCATTTACCAGGTGTCAAAGTGGGTGCCAAGTCCTTTCTTTATATGAATTAACTCATTTAATCTTGAGAAAAGCAGTGCAAAATAGATACTGTTATTATCCTCTTTACAGAAGAAAAAGCTGAGAAACTGGGAGATGAAATGAATTTGCTCACTGGCACTCAGCAGTACCATATTCTGGACCTGTCCCATAGGGGATTAAATGTACTATAGAACACAAACCCAAGACTGGAAACCTCAGGAATAAAGATTTTGGCCTCCTATGCACAAGGAAAGTGTCCAATAGTTAGAGCTGTCTTGGGAAGTCATAACTTCTCTATCCCTGAAAATTTTGTAATCCAAGGCTGGAAAATTATTTGACAAGTACGTTATAAAGGTGTTCTAGTACAAGAATATTTAAATTTAAAAATCCATTTCAATCCTAAAATTTTATGATTCTCTTCCCCACCAGATATGTTTATGTACCTCCCTAATTCACATTTTGTGTGCCTTTTTGTTAGCCAGCCTAACCACTCTCGTTTATACACACTCTGTTTTCTTCACCAGGGCAGCCTGTTACCTCTACACACACGTATACACAGATGTTCTGCTGTTGACTTTGCTTTGAAAAACAAAGCTGTACCTAGTTTAGAGACAGAAAATAATTTTCAGAGATGCAAAAACAAAGGTCTTTTCACGTCCAGAACATGTGCTTGAGGTGTCTGAAGACATGGCTTCCCCTTCTCCTGTTTTGTTTTGATTGTGTTTTTTCTGTCAGCCTCAGAGGACACGCTGTCCCCTCAGGGAGGAGCTCTTGACAGCGCCCTCTGAGTGTTTATGGAAATGCTTGTCGTCTGTGGACTTCTCTGGAATGGCCAGAGGCCAAGGCCGGTTCAGTGGGGGCCTTTGTCTCTGTCCACCTGCTCCTGTGTTGTTTTCTCCACTCACAGGAAAGGGCCGATTAATCAAGGCACTTGTGCTCTTTTTGTCGGAACCACTCCTGCCCCCAAGAACAAGTGCTAGTCCTCTTGATGACGGTGAACAGGGCACAGTGATGCACTCTGGCTGAGAGAAAGCCGGCTTCTGGCAGGTCCCATTCTGTGCAGAGCCCCAATCTTCATTTCAGTGAGCAGATTAACATGATGCCATGGGCGGGATGCCCTGTCTGTGCTCTGGAGAAGGGAGCCTCCAGGCTAGACTTTGATTCTGCATCAGGGATCCAGCCGTAGTAGTAGCCGTGGCTTGTGCGTGTGTCTCTTCACACACCTGCAGCCACTGCAGGCCACTGGTAAAAGAGAGCCCACAGCTTCTGCTCAGCGTTTTGTGAATGGGGTCCTACAATCCTCATGTACGTTTATTGGGGAAATAATAATAGCAAATATTGATACAGCTCTTCTAATGCATTGCCACTGTGAGTAGACCTTGATATATTGGAAATCACTGAAATGTAACAAAATTCTCGTGGGCATATACTATTAGTCCCCTTGAAAGTTTAAATGAGAAAACTAAGGCAGATGGAAAATATGTGACTGCCTGAGACTACAGGTTTTAGAATCAGGATTCAGACTCAGCTCTGCATCTCCAAATACCCTACCCCCACCCCAAAGTTTGCATTACACCACCACCTATAGTCTGCTCCATCCTAGCCTTTGACAGAGGGGTACAGTAACTATCCTGCTCCTGTATTTCATTTCTTATTTGTGTTTTCACCTGCATATGGGATTCTGCCCTCACAAGCTGTTCTGTATGGATATAAGCCAGCTGGGAGCTGATAAAAGAAGGCCCATAATCTTATGGACAGTGTTGTTTCTCTGGCATTACCATAGAAATGATGAGACTTCTTTTCAGTTAAGGAAATATAACCTGTTAGAACAAAATCTGCAGAAAAAAATTTTAAATCACCTGTATACATATACACATATGGCCCGAAACCAGGGGTTCTTAACAAGGGGTCAATAAGCTTGAATTTAAATTAAAAAAAACAACAAATCATTATCTTGGAAGCCGTGTTGGTGCAGGTGTGATATGTTTATTAAATAATACACAATAGAGTGTGGACTTAGTAAGGGGTCCGTGGTTTTCACCTGACTGGCAAAGGGGTCCGTGGAACAAAAAAGGTTAAGAACCCCTGCCATATCTGTCCCTTCCTTGAGAGCTCTGGGTAAGGGGCCCCCAAGTTAGTGATTGCTGACATGGGGTACAGGGACGGGGCTGGTGCCGAGTTGCCAGACCCTCCTCTAAAGAGCACCAGGTTACTGATGTTTTCCGTATTGTTGCTGTCAGAAGTTCTTGTGTCTTCTTGTTATCATTTTCCTGTCTTCTTCCTTGCTCTTAGGCTGGCACGAGCCCTTTCATGCACCCCTAACTTCTCATGAAGTGTCTTGGATCTCCTGTAGGATGACATGTGCCCAAAATGGTTAGAATTCAGGACAATTCCTCATTGCTCCTGGGAAACGCAGGATGAGCCCCCAAGGAATTTAATATTTAGGATGATAATTGATAAAATTCTTATATCAAATATGAAATAGGATGTGATTACTTGCCTTTGTAGAAATAGAACCCCATTACAATGGTTTTCCCCTAAAACGACATCATACTTAATTTCCAGTGGTTCTGTGTATTTCTTCCTCAAAGGATTTAGGGGAGTGATGCTACTATCCTCAGCTGAAAAGGGTTTTCTCAGACTTACTCACAACCACTGCATGTATTTGGATGTACTTACCCTGTACCTCCACTTCCACCTTGAAAATCATCTCCATGTTGAGTCGGTTAGTGAGGAGGGAGAGTCTTGTCCTTAAGTCGTTTCTTTAAGGAAATGAAGGTTGGGGACCATTTTGTAAGAGGCAATGTGATGTGACAGAATTTGTACTGTTTTTTAGGGCCTTGTGGGTCAAATCCATTACTTTAATGAACTTTTTGTTGGGTTGGTTTTTTGTTTTGTTTGGCTTTTTTTTTTACTTTCTTTTTTTTAATGAACTTTTGATGTATCAACTCAGTTAGGCTGAACTACCTCTCCAGATATCAGACAAGCACTAACCTAGGTACTGATGTGAAGGCATTTTTCAGATGTGCTTAACATACCTAATCAATTAATTTTAAGTTTATCAATAGGCAGATCGCTCTGGATGGGCCTGCCCTAATTAGGTTTTGTGGGTTTTTTGTTTTGTTTTAAAGGAGAGTTTTGGTTTTTCCTGAGCTCGGATGCTCCAGACAGTGTTCTCTAGGATTCCCAGCCTGCTCATGAAGTTCCCTTTGGGGCCACCTGCCTTATAGTATTTAAACTTGCTTGGCCAATTCCTACAATTGGGTAAGTCAACTGCTTGTAATTTAAGTGTGTATGTGTGTGTGTTTAAGTGTGCATCTCTTATTCGTTCTGCTTTTCTGGTTGAACAATGACTGATATAATTATTTAATAGTTATAGAAAAAGTTTAACAGTTTTCTAATTTATGAAATGAAGATTTGTTAGAGTGGAAGAATACTTACCAGTCTCCAGGCAAACCATAGGTTTTAAACAATAGAAACTATAATAATAATAATTCAGAATCAGGAAGCCAGGAAGAAGAAACAAAAGATATTTTATTTTAAAATTTACAGTGTGTTCCATGTACTATAAATCGTATGTGTTCATTTTCCCTGAGAGATAATGAAATTAAAATTCCCTGATTTCATCTTGAAATCCAGAGAATATATACTAACCTTCACTTGGCCCTTACATGCTGGATTGGATTTTTAATGAAGGGAAGTCCAGATTTACATTTCCTATTAGAAAATGATTTCAGGCTCTCAGATATAACTGATGTAATAAAAAACAAGGACAGCTAAATAAGAGACTGAGGGACACACTCATGGTCAAAGCCCATTGCCCATTTGAAGCTTGTTTTGGATTTTCACACATTTCTGGTTGAACTCTTCCAGATTTCCTGAGCCTGATGGATAGGTGATTTATAAAAATATTAGACATCCATATTTTGAAATGATTATTTAGGCAAGTCAAGCCAAAATGTTATACACTAGCCCACTTTCTTTAGATGAATAGAAAAATTAAGGCGGACAAGCTCTTTTTAAATTAATGATGCATTGTATGATGGGTCAAGCAGCACCTGGTATATGGGTGCCAGGGCTTAAATTCCGGATACCTCACTTCATGACACCTTTGCTTTCTCTTTGACCAAAGCAGTATTTAGAAGTGGCATTATAATTTTTAAATTAAGTGATGGAGTCTATAAAATTGTAGCAATTCATGTATTTATTCATTCAACTATAAAACTGTTCATTTATGCAAAAACCAAAAGCCCAAAGGGAACAGATATCAAGTTCCTGGCATGTGAAGTGAAGGCATGAGGTGGAGGGTAGTGGGGGAGGTGACACATAGATTGACATCCCTATAAAGGAGACAATGGAATTTTAGATTTGGGAGATATGCTTTTCATACTGGTAGTGACATCTAGAAGTTGGCGGTTTAACACTTCCTTGGCAAATCCATTGCTCTCCAAACTTTGAGAAGAGTGCAAGTTCTCAAACACATTGACACGTAACCAAGATAGGGTCTACGGGATATGAGTGCTGGCTTTGGAGCAAAGCTACTTGGGTCCACAACCTATCCCATCCTTACCAGCTGCATAGCCCTGGGGAAGTTCCCATGTTTCATTGACATCTGTAAAATGGAAATAATGTTGTGTACTTCATGGGGTTGTTGAGAGCATTAGGTAATCTAATATGGAAAAAGTACTTCACAGTATCTGGCCCATTGCAAATGCCCCAACAATGTTAGTTTGTTATCATACAGTAGCAGATGAGAAGAAAGCAAAACACAACTCACTAATGAAACTGCAATGGTGAAAGGCACACAGGTGATACAGGTATCCTGAGCCTGTGCTTTGCAGCCAGTTGCCTTTCAGCTATCATGTGAATTAATAGTAACCCCCCAGGTCTCCCAAAACCCTACAAATCATCTTTGGTTCCCTTGGTCTCAAAAGAGCCACTAGAATGGTGAGCACCACTGAGACTGGAAGTTCCTGCTAGAGACACAAGGGTGTCAGGGCATTATGACCATAATTTCTGCCTGGTTACAAATGGGGATTTTGGAACAGCTGGAATGATTTGCAAATTTGCTTGGATGACAAGAGAATTATCTGGCATAAGTTGGGAAGAGAGCACCATCTGTTTAAGGTTAAACTACAACTGAAATTTGTCTTGTAAGCAATCCATTCACAGTTGTACTGTGTTGTCTTTTGATTTTCCCTGTACATGGTTCTACACTAAATACTAGATAAACATAATAATCCCCATTTTACAAGAGGAGGAAACCATGGCTCAGAGAATCAACATCCCACCAGGTCCATGACCAGCCCTGACCAGAAGCCCAGTGCACCATCAAAAAGGCCAAGAACTTGATTCAAAGTCTTAGCCCTGAACTTTCATTCCAGTATTGTATACACAGCCCTGTCCCTCCCACCTATGGCTGTCTTAAATATCAGATTTTCAGCTACTTCTTCTAGATTTAGCTGTTCTTCATTCTGCAAAATGAACATTGAATATTTAATGATTTCCTTTGATGCAAACTGACTCCTAATCATAACGACTCAGTCCTACATCTATCAGTCTATGTCAGGTAGCACTTCATCCAGCTAGGTTATGGATGCATGTATGTATGTATGTATTTATTATTAGAGATGTTGTAGGTATACAGAAAACCCATGCAAAAACACAGCATTCCCATATACTCCCATACCCACATGCAGATTTCCTTAATATTTTCCACTAATGTGGCAAATTTGTTGCAATTGGTAAAACTATATTATTATAATTATACTATAGTATAGGGCTCACTGTGTTGTACAGTTCTATGGATTGGTTTTTGTTTTTTTTTTTTAAGTTTATCCTAGTAACATTTTTACAACTAAAATTTCCCATTTTAATCACTTACAAATACATAATTCAGTGTTTTTAGTTACTTTTACAATGTTGTGCTACCACCACCACCATCCACTACCAAAGTTTTCCATCACCCAAATAGAAACTCTGTACAATTTAAGCATTAATTTCCCTTTCCATACCTCCAGCCCCTGGTAATCTGTATTCCAGTTTCTGACTCTATTAATCTACATATTATAATTAGCTCATACAAGTGAGATCATATAATATTTGACCTTTTGTGTCTGGCTTATTTCATTCAACGTGATGTCATCAAGGTTAATCACGTCGCTTTTATCAGAACTCCTTTTCTTTTAGCAGCTGAATAATATTTCCTTATATGTGTATACCACATTTTGTATATCCATTCATGGGTTGATGGACATTTGAGTGGTGTTTTAGTTTGTTAGGCTGCTGAAACCAGATACCATAAAATAGGTCGTCTTTTACCAGTGGGAATTCATTAACTTACAAGCCGAGTTTGCAGGCTGAGAACCTTCACATGCCAGGAACTTGATACTTGTTCCCTTTGGGCTTTTGGTTTTTGCATAAATGAACAGTTTTATAGTTGAATGCATAAATACATGAATTGCAAAAATTTTATAGACTCCATCACTTAGTTAAAAAACTGAAATTCCACTTCTCAATACTGCTTCTATCAAAGAGACCGCAAAGGTGTCATGAAGTAGGGTATCCGGGCAATGCTTTCTCCCTGGAGAACAGCGCTGGGCAATCCTGGACTCCTCTCCCACATGGCAAGGCACATGGCGGTGTCTGCTGGGCTCTTCCTTCTGTTTGGGTTTCTTTATTTTCAGCTTCTCACTTCCATGGCTTTCTCTCTCTCTGCCTGAATTTCACTCTTCTATAAAGGAGTCCAGTAAGAGGATTAAGTCTTACCCTGGATGAGGTGGGTCACACCTTAAGATCCTACTCACCAAAAGATCTTTACAATGGGCTCACACCCACAGGAATGGATAACTTTAAGAGCATACCTTTCTAGGGTACATACAGCTTCAAACCACCATAGGTGGCTTACATCTTTTGGTAATTGTGAATAATGCCACCATAAATATCAGTATGCGAATATTGTTTCAAATCACTGCTTTCAATTCTTTTGTGTACATCCTGAGAAGTGGGATCGCAAAATCATATGATAATTCTACACTTACATTTCTGACAAACTGCCAAACTGCTTTCCACAGAAGCTGCAGCTTTTAAATTCCCACCAAAAATAAATGACTGTTTCTATTTCTGCACTTCCTTTCCAATACTTGTTATTTTCCTTTTTTAAAAATAATATCCATTTAGTGGGTATGAATTAGTATCTCATTTTGGCTTGATTTACATTTCCCTAATGGCTTATGATGTTGAGTATCTTTTCATGTGCTTATTGGCCATTTGTATATCTTTTTTGGAAAAATGTCTATTCAGGTTTTTGGCCATTTTTAAATTGGGTTGTTTGTCTTTTCATATCAAGTAGTAGAATTCCTTTATAAACTCATTATCACACATGTGATTTCCAAGTATTTTCTCCCATTCTGTAGGTTGTCTTTTTACTGTCACAGTAAAGTGCTTTGATGCACAAAGGTTTTTAATTTTGATTAAGTCAATTTATATATTTTTGTTGTTGTTGCTTGTGATTTTAGTATGAGTCTTAGAAACCATTACATAACACAAATTTCTAAAGGTGCTTCCCTATGCTCTCTGTATAGGTTTTATACTTTGAGTTCTTATATTTAAATCTTTGATCAATTTTGAATAAATTTTTATATATGATGGAGGAAGGAATCTACTTTCATTCTTTTGCATACAGATTCCCAGTTTTCCCACCACAATTTTTGAAGAAAATATGCTTGCCTGATTGAGTAAACTTAGAAACCTTCTCAAAAATCTATTGGCCATGGATAAGACGGTTTATTTCTGAACTTGAATTTGATATTGTTGGTCTATATATGTCTGACCTTGTGCCAGTAAAATGTTATTTTGATTACTGTCGTTTATAAGTTTTAAAATCAGGTGGTTTGACTCTTCTCATGTTGTTCTTTTTACAGATGATTTTGGCTATTCAGGGTCTCTTACCCTTCATATAGATTGGTTGGTAGGCTTCTCCATTTCTGCATATAAGGTTATTGGCGTTTTGATTAGTATGACATTGAATCTGTAAATCACTTTGGATAGTATGGTTATTTGGATCTATGAGCTCCCAAGAAACATGTTAAACTTAACCCATCTCTTTGGGTGTGAAGTCTTTTAAATAGGACCTTTTGATGAGGTTACTACAGTTGAGTTATGACCCAACCCAATCAGGAATGGGTCTTAAACCTATTACTGAAAGCTTTGCAGGGAAGGTGACAGAGAGAGGAAAGCTGGGTGGAGTAGCCAGAAGCTGAGTGCCAACAGAGCCCAGAAAAGAAGGAAGAAGCCAGGACAGGCTTCCACGTGCATTGCCACATGGCAGCAAAGGAAAGAACCAAGAATCTCCAGCAGCCAGTCCTGGAATGCCAGAGTTTTCTGGGAGAAAGCATCACTTTGATGATGCCTTGATTTTGGGTTTCTCCTAGCCTCAAAATTGCAAGCCAATAAATTGCCGTTGTTTAAACCCATCTATTGCATGGGTATTTGCTTCAGCAGCCAGGAAAACTAAAACAGGTAGAACTGACATAACAATATTTAGTGTTCAATCCAGAATGTCCTGCCATTTTTTAGGCCTTCAACAATGTTTTTTTCAACAATGTTTTTTTGTTTTCCATATACAAGTCCTTTATATCCTTGGTTAAATTTATGAGATATTTGATTGCTTTAGTTTCTACCGTAAATTGCATTAATTGAATTTTAATTGATTTCCTATTTAAATTGTTTGTTAATAATTCATAGAAACACTATTGGCTTTTATTTTTAAGATTTATTTTATTTATCTGTCTCTCCCCTCCTCGTTGTTTGCACTCGCTGTCTGCTCCCTGTGTCTGCTCGTCTTCTTTTTGGGAGGCACTGGGAACCAAACCCAGGACCTC
>JAQZBX010050583.1:0-19615 GCA_029593785.1 Cabassous unicinctus | reverse complement strand
CAGGCACGTCCTCTCTGCGGTTGCTGGCTCGGAATTCTCTTGTCCAAAGTGCCCCAAAGTGGGACTTTAAAAAGCAAAGGGAATGGAACCCTCTCAGGCATCATTCAGGGGTGAAATAAAATTAAGAGCATCTCCAGTTTGCTCGCTACTCACTCCGTACCTGATACTGTGCATTATCTTTTTTTTTTTTTTTTAAAAGATTTATTTATTTTATTTTAATTCATTCCCCCCCCTTGCTGCTTGTGCTGCTGTGTCTTCTCCATGTCTGCTGCGTGTCATTTGCTGCGTGTCTTCTCCATGTCTGCTTATCTCCCCCTTGCTGGGGAGGTCCTGCTGCATCAGCCCACGGCGCCGCGCGAGCAGGCCCGCCCTCACAAGGAGGCAACGGGAAGCGAACCCGGGGCGAACCCGGGCCTCCCATATGGTAAACGGGGGCTCTATCCACTGAGCCACACCCGCTTCCCTGCATTATCTTGTTTAATCTTCAGACCAGCTCTGTGAGGAGGTACTGTGGTTAGTTCCCTTTCACAGATGCCGCAAGGAGACAGGGAGTGACTGGCCCCAGGTCACAGGGCTGGTAAACGGCTGTGAGTTGAATGCAGGGAGCATGACTCCTGGGCTGGGAGTGGCTCCTGATCCTGAGTCTTGCTGGGTGTATGTGTCAGGCGTGCCTTTGGCTGTGTTTTACTTTCCCGGCTGCTAAAACAAATACCATGCAAGGGGTTGGCTTGAGGATAGGAACTTGGCGCTCGGTTTCAGAGGCTAGAAGGCTTGCTTCCTCCCAGGGTTGGTATCTTGTGGTTGGTTGGCAATCTTTGGGGTTCTCTGGCTTTCCATCGCCTGGCAATATACATGGCGGTGGCTTCTTTTTTTCTGGGTTCTGTTGACTTCCAGCTTCTGGCTGCTCCCGGTGGCTTCCTCTCTCTCTGTCTGAATTTCATTCCGCTTATAAAGAACTCCAGTAATCTGGATTAAAGCCTGACCTGATTCAGTCGGGCCAACCTTAATTAACCATAACATCTCCAAAAGGCTCCACTTACAATGGGCCACACCCACAGGAATGGATTAAGATTAAGAACCTGCTTTTGTTCATAATTCAATTCCCTTACAGGCTGCAGGTAACAGAAACCCAGACCCACAGTGGCTCAAGCAAATCCTGGGGTATTTTCTCTGACTTAGCATGAAGCTGTGGGGTTGGCCATGCCTCATGATGGCTCTGCAATGGGGGGGAGGCATCCTAGTGGTTTTCCAGGCCTTTCTTCACGGTCGCAAGGCAGCTGCTGAAGCTGTGGACTTTGCGTCTGTGTTGAAAGCAGAAAGGAGGGTGGACGCCTGTCCACTCTGATCAGGAGAGCAGCATTTCCTCTCCCAGAGCCCTCCACATCCCAGCACACTTGGCCAGAACTGGGTCTCGTGGCCACCCTTAGCCACAGGAGAGCCTAGGGAAGCAGAAAACAGATTGCCTCACTTGGCTAAGTCAACCAGGAGCTGTTCTCTTGGACCGGGCAAAATGGAAAGAAGGGAAAAAGCACACTGGGTGGGCAGCTCCCAGAGCCTGCCACATTCCTCTCCCTGGGCCTCGGTTTCTTTGTCTTCGGCCAAAGCTGCAGCCTGACTGTGTCTTCAAGCCCTGGTCAGAGTCTCCAGAGCTGTGCTTGGCTGACGGAGCAGTGCCTGGGATCTGCTGAGATATCTAAACTCAAATATCAACCGGGGTAAGCTCTGCAGAGTCCAGTGCCTGGCAGTGGGCCCAGCTGAGGCGATGGGATTCGAGGGGTCATGGGTCATCATTGTGGCTGTTTCCAGAAGCATTTGGAGCTGGCCCACTATTTGGCTCTAGGTGCATTATCTGTGGGTCAGGAAAGCACTCTGTGTCAGGAGGCCCCGGGCAGCCTCAGGCCCCATCACTGACTTTACACCCTGATTTAACCTTGACTCTACAGGCCTGTCTGCCCTGAGGACAGGAGACTCCAAGGGCAGGGCTGAGGCCGAGTCATCATCCTGGGGTCCTTGGAGCTTGGTCTTGGGCAGGTCTGGCAGAGGGGAGGCTCATGGCATGTTTGTTTTGTATCCCTTTCACTCAGGCACAGCAGAGCTAGGGGAAGAAGGATCTGGTGCCTTTTTTACTTTATTTTTTTAAGTTGAGCTGGCCATCGGGTGGGAATGGACCTGGGAAGTTTCCAGAGGGAACCTTGGTGTGGATGGTTTTCTCATTTGCATATGGAGCAGGGAGGAAGAGAGTGGTGGTCTCTGCTCAGGTCCAAATCCATGGAAACAAGATGGTAGATACCATGGGGGCGGGGTGGGGATGAGCGAGGATGCCAGAGAGTCTCAGGACGCAGTTTGGCAAGCCAGACACTAGTCAATCCTGAATCAGGCAGGGCTCTCCGGTTACATGGGCCAGGAATCCACTGAATTTGGTTTAAGGGAGTTTATCATCTCCTTCCCTGGACCTTTCCTGGAAAACCCAGGGGTCTCTGGCTTCAGGGCCTGGTCGATTTGGGATCCTGGAAGGCGGCTCCATGCTGTGAGGCCTCCCATCCCCCAGCTCTGCTAGCTCCTGTGCACTGGCCTCCATCCTGCCAGCTTTCCTCTGGGCGGCCGCAAGTCACTGCAGGCACACAGCCTGCTCCCCCCAAGTTCACCGGGGAGATGCCCTTTCCTTTTCCAGCCATCCCGGGAACAGAGCCTCCTTGGCTTGGATTGGCTGGCTGGGGTTATGTGCTTGTTCCTGAACCTGGCTTTGGCCAGGATGAGGCAGCGCTCTGATTGGCTAGGCCTAGGTCAAGGCTGTGAGGTCAGCCTCACCCACACCAAGTCGCCTGAGAGTGGGAAAAATCCCAGGGCCGTTACTCAGAGGGCCGAGAAATGAGGGCCTACGGCACAAAGCACGGGCCACAGGGGACTAATGTTTACTGACTGCCCTTCCCGGGCTGGGCTCTTTCATGCCCCTGATGCTCTTAGGTCCTGACCATTCTGAAAATTGGGGTGGGTTGGTAGTCCTTTTGCAGATGAGGAAATGAAGGCTCAGAGAGGTTAGTAGCCTGCCTCAGGTCACACAGCCTGCACGGCCCAGATCCGGGATTTACCCAGGTGTGGATGTCCCTCGAACCTATGCTCAGTCCAGATATTCCAGGTGGTCTGCCCTGAGGATGCGGGAAGACTCACTAGTCCTCAGAAGCCTGCAGAGTAAGCTCCCACAGAGCCTGCTGTCTGGTTTCTAGCAAGCTGTGCCCACCTGCCGTAGTGCAAGGACTACTCTGGAGAAACAGTTAAATTCAGGGGCGGGAGAGAGCCAGGCTCTGACCCCACCCTACGCCGGCTGTGGTATCTTGGTCAGAGCACTTGGCCTCTCCGAACTGGAAAGGACGCACTGGGGAGGAAACCTGAGGGTCTGTGCCCCTCTCCTGCTCCTGGCCAAGGCCAGCTCACCCAGGGTTAGAGGGATAGCAGCAAGAGGAGCCAATTAAGAAACTTGAATGGAGGGACCCAGAGACAGGCTTGCGGATTGAGCAAATGAAAATATAGGACACCCAGTTAAATTTGAATTTCAGGTAAACAACAAATAATTGTTTAACATAAGTATGCACCATGCAGTCTTTGGGATATACTTATACTAAAAGTGTATTTGTCGTTTGTCTGAGATTCACATCCATCTGGGTGTGCTGTGTTTTATCTGGCAGCCCTACCTCAAGCAGGTCGCAGCTGTGAAGCCACTGCCTGAGGGCTCCTGGGGAGAAGGTCCGGGGTCTTCTGCCGCCGAGGGCCTGGGAGCTGCCAGTCCCCACCTGCCCAGGGTCTGTATGCAGCTCTTCCTTCCACTTGGTGTTGGCCTGTGCTGGCTTCTGAGCATCCATGTCCTTATCAGTCGAGCGGGCTCAGTCACCACTCTTCTGGTCTTGTAGGATTTGTGTGAGGAAACGTGGGTGAAGATGAGTCATTAGTCGTAAAGTCCAGGCCAGAGTCAAAGGTTAATATGTTTACTCCGTAACCGTCGCTTTCCGTGATTTCCTGCCTTCCTCCCTCCTGCCCACCAGGGAACACCTACTATGTGTTGGGTGCTGGGCTGTCAGCCTAGGCTGGGGGTCTAGTTATCAACCAACACAAGCCTGAGTCATCACAGAGCTGCCTCCTGACAGATGATCTGCAATTTCCAGCATCTCAGCTTCTCTTCCATTAGCTACATCTTAAATTACATTTTAAGAAAGCCCCTGTGGGCCCCTTGCAAAGACTGAGGAAACACCCTATTTTTATCGGCAACACAGAAATCACCTCCTGGGCGGGGTATTTCCTGGAAAGAGGACAATCTCAGTCATTTTATGTTGCTTCTTGTCAGTTCCAAGCTGAGAGGCGGGATTTTTTTCCTGATCTTGTCCCTCAAGTTATTTATTTGAGCTGGGCTGGGTGCTGGGGGCCCAGGACTTGGAGCCGACTCCTGCCCTGAGAAACGGGGACCCGTACGGAGTTTGCCGCAGAGGCAGAGGTGCCTTCATAGCGACCCAGGAGACCCTGGGGGCGGGGGTCTGGAAAACCCAGGAAAGGTATCTGGGGTGGGGGGGCCTGGCCAGGGCCTGAAGTGACATGGTGCATTCTGGGAACCGGCGACGTCCTAGAATCCCTGGATGCAGGGAGTTGAGGTCAGAGAGCTTCCAGAGGCCTTTACTGCCTCGGCTTGTCCTGGCAGGTGGTGAGATCCGCAGAAGGATTTAGAAGGCATCGTGTGGCTGGTGAGCAAGTGTGGACTGAGGAAGCCACGAGGCTCAGATGTCATAACAGCTCCCGCTTATTTACTGTGCCATGCCCATTCTGAGCACCACCCCTGTACACGAACACATTTGCTTCCCTCTGCTCTCCCCCAGGTCAGCTTAGTGACTTGCCCAAGATCACACAGTGCCTGAGCAGAGGAGCTGGGATTGGAACCCAGTCAGCCTGGCTCCGCGCTCTAACTCCCGGACCATACCGCTTCCAGGCAGGCGGCCCCGTTGCCTGCGCTGCAGCATATGTGAAGCTGACTGGCTGCCCAGGGAGCTGCAGGGAGAGCTCCTGAGAAAGGGCCCCACCTGCTCCCAGCCTTGCTGCCGGCTGAAGGGTGGGGGCCAGGGAGTGGATCACACAGAGCTCCCGGATCCCCCACTCCCTGACTTGGGCACGTCATGGGATCTCTCTGAGCCTCAGCTTTCCCATCTGCAGTGGGTGCCATAATCCATAGTGTGTAAAGGGCACGGACTTGGCACGTACTCAGGAAAGTTCTGAATCAGGCGCTGGGTTGCAAGAGACAGAAACCCCATGCAAGTGGGATCCAAGCCACAAAGGGACTGGATGGGCTCCTGGAACTGGAGAGGGCAGAGGGCAGCTCTGTGATGCGGGCTCACCTGGAGGAAGTGCTCAGACCATACGACCCGGGGCCTGCCTCTCTCCAGCTCTTGCCCTAGAGGGCAAGAATCCTCAGACCACAGTGGACGCAAGATGGCCCTTGCGCCTTCCGCTTTCCAGGTGGCTGTTTAGCGCAAGAGAGCACCTCTCTCCCTGCAGTCCCTGCTCAGGGCTGGGCTGCCCCTCCCTGGCCCACCTGGGGTCCCATGCCCGTCCTGAACCAATCTCGGTGGCTAGGGGTGTGACGTCCACTGGCTGGCCAGCCCTGGGTCTCTGGGCCTCTCCTGGAAGCCAGGGACCTGGGAGTGGGGAAGGATCTCCTTGGTTGGCATTAGTGGGGATCTGCCCTGAAGAACGGCCATCCGAGGAGCTCCTGTGCCCCTCTGCCGGGATGACAGCCAGGAGCTGGGTTCAGCCACTCTTCTCCTGGGTTGGTTTCAGGACGGAAGTATTCACTTTAAAGCAAAATTACTTACCTAATTAGGTGCTTGGGAGCCGGCAGGAGGTAGTGGGGGCTTTTGTTGGTTTTTTTTTATAGATCTTTTAGCACTGAAGCTGTGTGATAAAGTAACTGTGTAATTAGGACTTAATTTCACACTCCCGCCAGTGATGTCTTACTTGGGGCCTGAGGGAAGTCAGCCTGGTGGTTACTCAGCCACAGAACAGGCCCTTCCTCACCTTCTCTTTTTTGGGGGGCTGGGGAGAACCTCACTCCCACAGCTGTCTTGCAGGGTGGAAAGGGGACAAAGGGGGAAAAGGATGACATCCTCCTTCACAGAGGGCCTTCAGCAAAAATGGGGATGTCTTATTCCCGCTAACTGTATTCCCTGAGCGCCTTCTGGGAACCAGGCGGCGGCGCGGTGCTGGGGTGTGTCAGGTGGACGGTGAGCACACAGCTCCTCCACACAGGAGGAGAGGTGCCGTTCAGCCCCCACCAGTGTCCCCGCCCCGCCTGCCCTCACCCCATCCGGGTCGCTCCCTGCACGCTGAGCGCCTCCCGTCATTCTCCTCGGCCGGAGGCTTTCTCCAGCACCACGGGAGCCGTCCCTCGACCACCGGGCGATGGAGTCAGTGGGTAATGGCCCACGTGGAGCCCCCCACTCTCTGGAGGTCCAATTCTGAGGCTTTGTGGGGGCCCCAGAGGGATTGCGCCCCAGTTGCCCACAGCGGTAGCCTGCTCATGAACAGCCCTCCATGGGTTTCTCTCCCTCTCCCCCTCCCTCACCGTGCTTCCTGGGGTCGTCTCCCACATCAGCTGCTGCTCCCAAGCCCTTGGCTCAGGCCTGCTTTGGGGGAACCTGAACTAGGCAGAAGTTGTGAAGAGTTTGCAAGGAGCCAGAGCAGAGACGGGTGAACTGTGCCTGTGGTGCAGGGAGGGGGTGAGTAGAGGCTTCACGGAGGCGGTGACCCTGGAGGAAGGATCCGAGTAAGGAGAAGGGGCACTGTGGCAAAGGAAAGGGGTGAGAGAAGGATGTGTCTGGGGGGCCTGCTGACCTGGCTTGGTGCCTAGGATGCATGGAGTAGGAGTCGGGAGTGGGGGGAGGGCCTTGAGGACCGGGGCCTGGGCTTTGTCCCGAGGGCGGAGGGTTTTACGTAAAGGAGTGACAGCTGACTGAGGATGGACTGTGGGAGGAAACAGGAGGCAGGAGACCAGCTGGGAGGCTGTTGCAGCTGCCGAGTGAGAGAGAGAGAGAGAGGGAGAGAGAGAGGAGATGGGGATGCGGACTAAGGCAGCCTGGCCCAAGGTGGGGCTCGGTGCGTGGAGTCACCGTCAGGATGGCGCAGTCCCCAGCACAGACTTACACCTACAGTTCCTAACTTCCCCGTCTCTCCTCCTCCTGGTCCATTCTCTCCCTTTCTCTCCTCTTCCCCTCAGAGTTGGAGAACTCTTTGATTCTTCATGTGCTCCTACTACGTGCTCTTTATTCATTGACTCCATTTGTACCCTGCCTTGCTCTCCCAGAGACGAGAGGCAGCTGTAGCAGAACACACCCAATGGGCTCATGAAACACAGAAGAGAGAATTAGGATCTAGAGGAAATGTTTCGGCAAATGGATTCCGCAGAAGGAACCACAGAGGTGCTGATTTGACCTATGTACTTAGCTCTGAGCTTCCCCACAGCCAAGTCAAAAAGAGAAATGTGATGAGTCACGATTCTCTGAAGCAAGGAAGATGTTGACATCAAATTCTCTGATAAATTTCTCTTGTGGGACTTTTGCTGGGGATCCTGTGCAGCTCTGCAGCTGACAAAATCTCAGGGGAATTTTTGTAGCAAATCGCAGAGGGTGTTTCCATTCTGAAGGCCTGAGAGGGGAGGGTCAGACGGTGAAGAGAAGGGACTGGGAATGGGGTATTACAGCACCTGCTCCATGTGGACCAGCCTGTACCATGATTCTTTGGAAGTTTCCAGTGCACTGCGAGGCAGTGGTGACTGTGACCCCGCTGCTTGCAAGTGGGTTTCTTCAGTCCCCCTCAGAGATAGGGGGTGGATGGCAGAGGAGTTGTCTGAATCTGTAGCCATGTGTGCCTGAGTGTGACCAGCCTCCCACAGAGGGCTTGGGTCTGGGAGGTGTTCATACCTGGCAGCTTACTACCTCTAGGTAACTGTGGCCTCGGTGACATCCAGGAACAACTCACATATCACTTAGGACCAGGGGACAGTGTCTTCCCCTTTTTTCAGAAAAATACAAAACACAAGCACATACCATTTCTCAACAAGAGCCTGAATTAACACAGGACATCTCTGGAAGTTTCCCATTCTCATCCTTTGTCACAGTGGGCAGCAGATCCTGCGGGAGGTGCCCCTCTCTTAATTAAGAGCCAAGAGTGTGGACCCATGGGTTTCCCTGAGAAGGGAAGATGGAGTCTGGGAGGCAGTGTGGGTCTGGGAGTCAGGGACTAGTTAGGGGCTTGACCAAGAGTGTGGCTTGTTGCTGGGCATCTGCCCTGGTCCGGGATAGGAAGGAGAAGGGTGAGGCAGGAGCAGAGCTCCGGGCTCCATTCACAGGATCGTTGGGGGAGGAGGCTGCAAACGGGTTGACAGGTAAAAAATCAGAACAGTGTCTGGCACTGGGAGGCCCTCAAAAAGCATTTGCTTTCTTTGTCTGTCTATCGAGTACCTATTTTTATTGTGAGACTTAAGGAGAATGGGGACCAAGACAGGTTCTGGGTCTGGAGGGCGGCCATCGGCAGCCACACCAACCACCTCCGTCCTCTTCATTTCCCCCTCGCTGCCATAGGCCCGCCCCTCTTCCGGCCCAGAGGGAGCCCATCTGATTGGCTTAGAGCCAACTACCTTTGCCCTTATTGGCAGAGTCCTTCCCATCAGACTGCCTATAGCTAGGGTGCCCTTGGGTCATGTGCCTGCCCTTACCCAATCAGTGTCCAGGCCTTTCTGTGGACTAGCCTATTGCTGCTTCTTGAGCCGTCCATGGGGCGGGGCCTCAGCAACCAGGGTGAGTGGGGGCATGGCGGCCCTAGGGCCAGTGGTCGTTGATGACTAGGGTGTGTGGACTCCAAAGAAGTCAGGAGGCCACAGAGGCCTCGTGCCTGCAGAGCTTTCCTTTGGGGGAACTCCCTCAGAGTGTTCCAGGTCTTTATGTGATTTCAATGCAGTTAGACCAAAGGGGGATGAGAAGAGCTGTGTCCTGTGCCCTGCCCCAGATGGGCGCATGCCGGCGCCTGCGAGGCATCCTCTCCCATTGTGTGGTGGCCAAGAGTTTGGGCCTTGGCGGCAGGCAGGCCTGGGCCCGAGCCCAGCCTCTGCCACGAGCTCGTGGTATGTCTTTGGATGAGTCATTTCAACTCTCTGAGCCTCAGTTTTTCACCCATAAAATGGGTTAACTGGGGGTGGGTGGGGGGTGTGTGTGAGATGGAAATGTGGGAAGACATGTAAAGTACCCAGCAGCCAGTAAGTATCAGTGATTAGTGCCCACATGAGAACCCTGTGGGGTGGCCCAAAGGTGCAGGGGCTTGTCCATGATTGACCAGCCAAGTAATGGTGGAGTCCAGATTTGAACTCCCCAGTGTGGGAGACCCCAGAGCCCGTGCTCCCTGCACAACAAGGCACTGGCTCAGGCATTCATCTCACCACGCCCCACTGCCCTACCTCCACCTGCCCGCTCCAGACCGGAAACTAGGGAGTCGGCCTCGACCCCTGGCTGTCCTCTGTCCTACAAGTGCCACACTCACTTGTCTCTCTGGGCGGCCCGAGAGTCCCCCAGCCCACCCACTGTCCCCCTTGCCAGAGCTGGCTGGTAAGTGCAGGGCCTGGAGCCTAGTACGTGGTTCACTCTGCGGCCCAGGAACTCCCACCTCCAGTGCACCCAGCAAAGCATAGACCAAACTCTGGGGGTCCCAGCTCTCCCCAGGGGTGGGGCTAACCCTACCTGGCAGAATTCCAAGAGTTTGGGGAGAAGAAAGAGGATATGTGTTTGTGGGGTGGGGGTGGGCGTGGGGAGGGGTTTGCGTGGGGGGAGGGGCTGGTTGGAGCTGGGCCTGGCTCCCTGCAGGGTGTGTGTGCCAGTGTGAGCGCCTGTTTGTGTGCCCACGTGTGCCACCCCCGCAGCGCCTCCGTCACACACGTCTCCCTGGCGGCCTGGAGAGCTCTTTCTACAAAATATGAAAATGACAATTTGGCTCACCCACGCGCGGAATCCTCGCATGGCCCCGCTCCCTGGCGGCACCCTTTTTGGATCACTCTCTGCCCTCACCCACTGGCCCTGGTTGTGCCTCAGCCTCACCCTCTCTGCCCGCCAACCCCTCCCTTCCTTCCCCTCCCCCTCTGCCCCTGTCTCCAGGTCTCGGCTCTAGTTCTGGGTCTCCGTCACTTTGTCACACCCCATCGTATGAATTTGAGCTCGGGTAGGAGGGTGTGCAGGGAGCGAGTGTGTGTGTGTACCCATGGTTGTGTGCAGGTGTGTGAGTGTGTGTGTAAGGGAGAGAGAAAGCCCAGGAGCCAGAGCCTGTGCCCCAGCAAGCTGGGGATGGATGGAGGCATTTCAGGCAAAGAACGCTTTCACTCAATTACTCTTCAAGCAGCAGGAGGGGGCGGGCAGCTTCACAACAATCGGACAGGTTTGCACGGTGTGTGCCTTCATTTCCCACTGATGGTGGTGACAGGTGCAGCTGGCAGCAGTGTCGGGGCCCCAGGGTGGGGGATCCGGGGGAGGGAGGGTCTGGCAAGTGGGGCAACAGGGGTTAGGCTGGGGCTGCAGGCACTGGCACATCCCCCAGTCCCCAGGGTTCTGTCTTTTTTGGGGACAGCAACTGAGCATGGTAGGGTCTGGCGGAAGCATGGGGAACCACAGAGAAGGGACCCTAGAGATCTGCCTGCCGTGGGAGATCTGGGAAGACTTCCTGGAGGAGGCAAACTGACTAAGGTGCTGCAGGGCTGGTTGAGTGTGGATGAGGGGGTGGACCTGTTTGGCAAGGCCTCAGGAAGAGAACTAGGGTGGCAGTGAGGACCCCAGGGCTGTCGTTGGCCTTGGACTCTCTCCCTTGTCCAACTGGGAACCCTCAAGTGTAGGGACTGCATCTGCCTCAGCCTTGCGTGCATAACACCTGGCCTGAGTTAGGTCTCTGTGGACCTGAGAAAGCCTGGGGCATCTGCACAGAACCTTAAAGGGTGATCAGGATTTCAGCGGGCAGAGCTGAGGTACAGCGTTCCAGGAAGAAGGGACAGCCTGAGCAAAGGCCTGAGGTGGGAAAGTACAGTGGGCCGGTGAGGCTGGGGCCTGGGATTTTGCAGAGGGCAGGGCTGGGCACGGCCAATCCAGGAGAAAGGGAAAGAAAGGGTGGGTGCTTCTTGCAGGCAAAGGGGCCATGGAGGAAAACTGCAAGGTACAAGTTGCCTGCCACGTTCCCGGAGATGTGGCCCCTGGTCCCTGGCCTGGCGCGAGCACGCAGTGGAGCTTGGCTGGGGAGCGGGGTGAGGGGCCTGGCTGGGTGCCTCCACCCCTCGCTGTGGGAGCTGGGGCCCGCGCTGTCGCCTCTTGAGCCCCGTGTTCTCGTCTGTAAATCAGCGCATCTCACCCTGGCTTGGTGCAACTGCAATGCCCAGTCCCCACCAGGGGTCACCGAGAGCCTCTCAGAACCTCAGCCTTCCAGTGGGAGGACACAAGGGGCAGGAGCCCCTGCTGCAGTGCTGGGGACCCAGACACCTTCACTTCTGCCCTCCGTGTGTCCCCCAGCTGCGTCTACACAGCCTTGATCCACAGAAGGGACAGGCCCAGGGAAGCAGCCCAAGGGAACCCGCTGCCTGAGGCGGCGCAGGATTCGGGGCCTCCTCTTATCCCTTCCAGGCAGGCGTGGCAGGCACGGCTGGGCCCGGTGGCTGGCGAGCCCGCCGGCCTTCCCGCTGTGCCCCTCACTGTCTCTCCTCCCATCTTTCCGCAGGATGGTGGAATACTCGCTGGACCTTCAGAACATCAACCTGTCCGCCATCCGCACCGTGCGTGTGCTGAGGCCGCTCAAAGCCATCAACCGCGTGCCCAGTGAGTCCGCCCCGGCCCGCCCCACCCCCTGGGAAGACACTGACCAGCGCCTCCCAGTGCCGGGCCTGTGCTGGGCCCTTGGCAGTGTGGGCCCTGCTGGAGGGTCCCTGAAGAGCTCGATGGCAGCGAGCTGGAACAGGCGCTTCCCTGGGGTCAGGGGTCTTCACAGCTTACCAAGGTGGGGATGTGTGTGAAAAGAAGCTGCTTAGCTGGAGAAGGGGCAGCGTGCGGCGTCTCCCTGGGGCGATGACTCCTGTGTGCCGAGGTTTAGAACTCCAGCTCCACGGCCCAGCCAGCCAGCCAGCCAGGCAGCCGTGGTCTGTGCGTCTGGCCATCCACCTACCCATCATCCTCCTAGTATCAGGAGAGGTTATCTCATAACAACCAGCCCCATTTCTGCTCAGTGTCGTGCAGTTTTCAAGGCTTTTTCATCTCCGTGCTCTCCTTTGAGCTTTACAATCGCCCTATCAGGGAAGTGAGGCTGTTCTCATTTTACAGATGAAAAGACTCAGGCTTGGAGACCTGTGGTTACCTGCCCAAGGACGAACTGCCTGCGAGTAGAAGAGGCAGGGACCAGTGTGGCCTCCTGACTCCTCGGGCAGTGCTCTGTCTGCTGCCCCATGTGAGGAATGGGGTGGGATTGAGGGGAAGGAGAAGAGGAGGACCCTGCCTGCATGGGGTTCTCAGCCTGGCTGGTATATGAGTACCTACCACCTCCTGTGTGCCAAGCACTTGACATACTGTGATGGCTGATTTTATCCTCTCAACAACCTATGCGGGACTCAGAGAGGTTCAGCAGCTTGTGTAAGGTCACACAGCAATTCAGTGTTAGAGCAGGTACCTAAGTGGAAGTCTGTCTGCTCCTAAGCCCAGCTCTTTCCCTGGCTCTACCTGAACACCTGCTTCTCCTCCCTGCCCAAGCCTCAGTTTTCCCATCTGCAGAAGCAGGAAGGTCTCCTGGAACCTCTTCCTCCTCTGCAGTCAGCACCACCCCTCCCTGCCCAATTCCCAGCTCTGGGTCCTGGCACCTGCCCCATCCAGCCAGCCTCTCTGCGGTCAGTCTGCCATGAGCGCCCTGGGGGGCTGGCCTGACCCTGGGCTTGCAGAGCCTGTCGGTCAGCCCGGGCAGACCTGGAGGTGCAGTGGAGGCCACACTCGGGGATGTTTGTGGAGTGAGGTGGCCAGGAGGTGGCCAATGCTGGCTGAGCCTGGAGGGCGGCTTGATTCCTGCTTTGTTCTGAGAGGGGCAGGCTGGCTTCGGTTGGACAGAGCATGGGGTGGGGCCAGGCCACCTCCTCCAGGCAGGTCCCCTGGATGCCAGACCTTGCCCAGAGACGTGGGCTGCTGTCCTCTCACAAGGCCTGGGGGGGGCAGGGGTCTCCAGGTCACCTCCCCACACATGAGCCTCAGCATGATGGAACCTCTAGGGAGTCTTGAGAGCTGCCTTGAGGGTCCCGGGGGAGACAGTCTGTGAGGCAAGGTGGGTAAAAGGTAAGAACCAAGGCTGTGGGGGAGGGGGAGGGGCCATTCAAGCTCCGGGTTGCCTCCCCCTTTATCATCTGTGCCCCCTCCCTAGTTCAAAACCATCCTTACTCCATTTCACAAATAAGGAACCTGAGGCCTGAGAAGGCCACAAGCAGCCCAAGGCCACATAGCAGGTCAGTAGCAGAGACCTGGCTGGAGGCCACGTTTCTGACCACCCCCCAGCAGTGCATGCTCCCCTCCCTCGTGCCCCACCCCCTTCCCTGGGTCTGCCGGGAACCTGGCCCTACGGTGGACTTCCTGACTCCGCACCCAGAACTGTGCCTTGCACGTAGCAGGTGCTCCACAAGTGTGCGCTGTGGACACACTTAGCCTGTAGACTGGGCAGCTGTCCTGGGCCAGGGCCCTGCGCTGGGAGTGCTCAGAGAGGGGCTGGGCCTCGTGGGCCTGGGGGAGGTGAGCATGGGAGAACGGGGCCAGGAGGTCGGGCTGGCCTTCTCAGGTCAGAAGGTGGTGTCTGACCTGACACCCAAAGGATGAACTGGGATAGGGGACAAGGTGGGGGGAGGGCATGCAGGTGGAGTCAGGGGGTGGCTGGTGCCAAGGTGTGGAGGGGAGAACAGGCCTGCAGGGCTGGGTATGAGAGGGTGGTGGACAGGAGGCTGGAGAGCCGGGGAGCTGGGGCCTGCAGGGTATGCCCCAAGGGCAAGAGGAGCCATGGGTGAGGCTTGCGCGAGAGGGGCCCAGCTGTGTTTTAGAAACACCCCTGGCAGGAGTGTGGAGGACCACGGGGTGGTGAGGCAAGCTGGATGGCGGATGCCCCGTTAGGTGGGTGGATGAGCAGTGGCGGGACTGGCAGGGGCAGACGGGACTGAGAGGAGCAGGTGGGAGAGGCCCTGGGGGGTCTTGAGGAAGCCCAGTGTCCGCCTGGGCATCCGGCTGGACAGGAGGGGCCTCGGCAGGGAGGGCCCAGGGCAGGGAGCCCACGTCTCCCGGGCCCCTCGCCCCCAGGGCGCCCCATTCCTGCCGCCACCTTCAGGCTCTCAGCCACCAAGCCTCAGGCCTGGTCCCCTGGGGGCCTGGCCAGGCCTGCAGAGCTGAGCCGGCTGACGGCCTCTCCAGAGATGTGTGCACATGGCGGGGGTCACACACAGGGGCTGTGTGCAGAGCGCGCCTTCTAACCCCCACCGGGCTGACCGGCGAGGGCAGCGCCGTGACCAGACATTTGGGAGTCGGAGATCTGGGTGGGTGCGTCTCTCTCTACGTGGGTGTCCGTGAGTGCACACACGTGTGTGCACGCGTGCCCCCCTCCACCTCCAGCTCTCGAGGGGCTCCTCCAGTGGCTCCTCCACCGGCAACCCTGCCCCCACCAGCCCTGCGCTCCCGCGGCCCATCAGGGACCGCCTTCCTGCTACCAGCTGTCGCGGGGCGCACGGTATGCCCTGAGCCGGGGGGCGTCTGCTGCCTGCTCTGGGGTCTGAGTTCTCCGCCAGCAGACACTCTCCCTCTCCCAAGAGTTTGTGGGGAACAGGAACCCTCCAGGACCCAAAACACGACAAATAGCCCCCGAAACCGCACCGTATCCCCCCAGAAGGGCATCTTATGAGAAGCTTATCTTCATGACCAATTTAATGAACAGTGGGCACCCTAGGCTGCTGGAGCAGGTGGGCTCTTCTGAGTGCATTTGTCCAGCCCCCTCGTTTCACAGGAGGGACAGCTTTGTCCCCAGGTGGACAGCCCTTGCCCGGGGTCATTAGGGCATGAGTGACTTGGGGGGAGGGTACGGATGCTTGGAAGTGCTTCTTAGAGAGGGTTGTGTGGCAGCTTTTTAAATTTAATTAGTTTATTTTTTAGATAAATTTCCCTGAAACATCCAGTCTTCCATCTTTCCATATAGCTTTAGGACTCCTGCCTTGGGAATCATTCTTTTCAACAATAGCCCGTGGCTTTCAATTTTGCCACTAGATGGCAAGCTAGGGAGCCGGCGGTGGGAGCCCCACGATGGGGTTATTCACTGCACAGCTGTGGGGAGCGCGGGGCTGTCTGCAGTTTGACAAATACACTGAAGGCTGCGAAACTTCACCGAGATCAACCAGAAAGACTCAGCTAGGTGTCAGGGGATGCAAGTCCTGGTCTGAGCTCTGCCGCGAGCCTGCCCTGTGACCGTGTAAGTCCCTTGGCTTCTCTGGGCCTCAGTTTCCCTACGTGCACAAAGCAGGAGAGGGCAGTGAAGTAGATGCGTGGTTCTTAACTTCGTCCAGGATGGATGGGGGCCCTGGAAGTCATGGTGCTCTTTACAGAACTGTGTAAAATATGTTGTCCCCTACCCCACCCCTGCAGGTCTGTGTCCCTGCCACTCAGCCTTTGTTGGTTGGAGGGAGAGAGACAGCAGGGAGGGGAAAGCTGGGGAGGAAGGAAGGAAGCACCAGCCTGCAAGTCGGAGCTGGGTTCTGGTTCCTTGCTGAGTGACCTTTCAGCAGTCACTGCCCCTCTCTGGGCCTCAGTAAGATGAGGCTAGATTATCTCTAAACATGCTTCCTCTTGACACCAGCCACCTTCACCCCTTCCAGCCTCTACATCCCTCAAGCTGCTGCAGACCCTCCCAAAGCCCACTGACGGAGCCATTTAAATATGAAAAATGTTTTTTTTTTTCTTCAATAAGCAACTAGGACGGTCATTGCCAAGGCCTGAGCCAGCTCAGTCCCCTCCCTTCTCGGCCTGGTCCTCTGGAACGGCTGGCCCACTGCATCTCCCAGCCCAGACCTGGGGAGCTCAGGGATGCTGAGCCTGGCCTGGGCCACAGCCCACTCCCCCACCCCCTCCTGCCACACAACCCCTGCTTCAGCAAGAACCCCGCCTCCGTGCAGGGGTCCTCGGGCTGGGCCTGGGTTGGGGGGATGCAGAGAGGTGGAGAAGTTGCCCTCAGCCGGGGAGGCACATGCCAGCGATGCTGGGGGCAAGGCTGCCACCAGGCCCTGGCCGCAGGGCCGGGCACTGGAGTTTTGCTCTGAACTGAGAGACCCCATTCTGGCCCCAGCGCCTCCACGGACCCGCTGTGCTTCTGTGGCCCCGGAGCTTTCTGCTCCATCTCACTACCTCCTTCCTTCCCCTTTTTAGCTCATAGACATGGCAGCCACTCACCCCATCTGCAAGGGCCTCAGGAAAGAGCCCTGCCTACACCCAAGGTCAAAGCAGAAAGGCCCAGGGGCGGACGCCATGCCCTCCGGCCCCTCCTCTCCCGCCTTGCCCTCAGCTCCGCGGGCTCCTCGGTCTGGAGGTGCAGAGTCCTCGTGGTGCTGGGCCCTTGCAGGTGGGGGGACAGGTCAGGGGTCCCGGGAGGAAGTGCAGAGGTCAGTAGAGCGGGGGCTCAGAGCCGCCCTGCCAGGGCCCTGAGCTAGGTCCTGCTGCTCAGAGCTGCAGGACTCTGGGAAAGTCTCCTCTTGTCTGTACGTGAGGGTGACACAGAGCAGTTGCCCATGAGTTAGTCCACGCGAAGAGCTCTGAGCGGGGCCGGGCGTGTGACAGGAGCCCCACCAGGGCCCCACCTGGGCTTGTCCATGACAGGGCTGGACTCTGTGACCCTGACCAGTGCCTCAGTTTCCTCATCGGTAAAATGGGGTCTCAGCACTCCCTCGCTAGGCCGTGGGGGGCATTTATTTGGAGGGGGCAGCCAATCATCCGCACGACCCCTGCTCCTGGGGGGAGCTCAGCGAGGGGCTGAGCTCGTCGCGGTTCCACCTGCTGTGGGAGGCGTCAGTGTCTTATACTCTCCGGGTCTTGAGACGAGCCTCGTTTAGTCATGGACAGTCTTAGCATGATCAGACCGCAGAATCCTGGAAGCTGAGACTCTGAGATCTCAGGCCATGGGTTTCGGAGTCAGCAACCTTAGCGTGAGCCTGCCTGGAGGCCCAGCACACCCCCGGGGCCAGGCCTGCTCTGGGCCTGTTCGGCATAGGTCCACACCTAATGGGGGTCCCGGTCAGGCCAGTTGTGCTGAGGAGGGATGAGGAAGGCCCCAGCTTTCCTCGTTGGAAGGGCCTTGGGGGCCAGTGGATGGAAGGTGGAAGCAGAGCTGGGAGACTTGCCTTGAAAAACTTGCATGAAAAACTCAGCATTTTCATTTAAAACGTGTATTTACTTGGGGCTTGGGGGGCAGCTGAAGGAGCTTATGGAGGAGCTGAAAGCCCCAGCCCAGGCCACCGCATGGCGTCAAGGCTGTCTGTCCTTGGCCACCCACAAGGGCCCCGAAGGAATGCCTGAAGCCTCATGGGGGAAGCAGCAAGGGAAGGAGGAAGAGAAGAGGGGAGAAGATGAAATGGAGGGGCCCCATTTCTCCTGGGCTGCTGCCTTCCGGGAAGAGATGTGGGAGAACATCTGGCCAGAACATCTGGTTAGAGCCCCACTTGAGAATAGGAAGGAGCAGTGGGGCTGGGGCTGGGGTGGATCTAGGGCCACCCCCCTGGGGTCATATTCTACTCTACAAACCAGGAGGGAGTGTTCCTGGGGGGACCCCAGACCAAGGGAGTGGGCTGCTAGGTATTCGTTCGTTCGTTCGTTGGTTCGTTCATTCATCCAAAGCAACATCCACTGAGGGGTCCCCTGCTGGGCTTTGGGCCGGGTGTGGGGTCACAGAGACGATTCAGACGCGGCCCCTGACCTACAGACAGACACACAAGCCAGGTGCTCCAGGCCAGAGGGACTCGTGCTGACGGAAGCAGAGGGGATGGGACAACAACATGCACCTAGAGGAGGCCTCAGAGAGAAGGGGGGCAGGGCGTTTGAAGGATGAGTAGGCATTTGCTTGGGGTTCCAGCAGTTCCCCTAGGAGGTGAGCACTGACCCCTTTGCAAGGGACTGAAGAAGGCCTGTCCTGGGATGAGGGTGTGGGGGTGTCCCGTGGCTGTGGTTTGGTTTTCTCTTTCAGAAGTCAGAGCTGAGCGCCTTAGCCGCCCAGGCCCCTCCCCGGCTGGGCTGGGGCCAGCAGCCGTGACCTCAAGGGCCAGCCATATGCTGCCTGGCCTGGCCTCCGGGGCACCCACTGTGCCCCTGATTAGTTGGCGCTGGAGATGGCAGGAGCAGCAGACGGCCTCTCCCGGCCGCCCAGCACCCTCCGCTGGCCTGGCCAGACCACAGAGAGTGGGGAGTCCCAGTGGCCAGGCCTAGCCTCAGCTCCCCTCGCCCTGGCCCCCTCCCCCTGCCCACAGTCTGGGCCCCCCACAGAAGCTGGCATGTGTCCGGCTCTTTGCACTCGAGCCAGCCTGATAGGGTGGCCGCGCTATTCCGGGCTGCAGGGTTAACCTGAACCTCGAGGGGAGACGCTTGTAGGAATTGTGCCCCCGCCGCCATCTCCTCCCAGGGGCCCCCCTGCCACCAAGGGGCCCTCCCTGCCTGGCTACTGCCCGGGCTCCCTGAGAGCAGAGGCTCTGCTCTGGGGGTCCTGGCCCATGAGGGTGAAAGCTTGGGCAGCTCTGGCAGTTCACCCACCTGGCAGTCATCTCCACCAAGCTCCTGACTGTAAATTCAAGAGACCTGATAGCACCCGTAGCAGAGTCGCAGCCCAGACTCCTCTCCTGAACCCCCAGCTCCCGCGTCTCACTAAGCCACTCCACGGAGGTGAACACCAGCACCCCAAACTCCACATGTCCAAACTGTGCTCCTGAGCTTCCCCCCAACCAACCTCTCCTCCTGCCTTCCCTCTCCCCCATGGCCCTCAGTCCCCCCACCCAGGCCCCAAACCTGGGAGTCACCCTCCTCCCCTCTCCTCCTCCCACATCCTTCAGAGACCCACAACCCAGTGGCCCCCTCCACTGCCGTCTCCACCAGGACCCAGCGCCACCCTCTGCTGGGTTACTGTGTGCAGGGCACACAGTAAGCCCTGATAAATACCTGTTGAATGAATCCATTCACCATCACTCATCAGTGGCCTCCTCCCGGGTCTCCCTGCTTCCACCCGGGGGCCTTGAAGACTTTCGCCAGATCACATCTCCCTTCTGCTCAGAATCTTCTGGTGGCTCCCGTGACACTTAGCCAAGTAGTCCAAGACCCTACAGGGTGGCCCGAGCCCTCTCCGACCTCATCCTTTACTCTGTGCCCTGTGGACTGCTCTGCTCCCCCAGCTCACTCTGCCCCCCCCTCACTCGGCACCCCTCACCCTTCTTAGCCCCCTACCTTGCTCTGTGTCCCCCCACTCTCTCTGCACCCCCTTGCCTGCTCCATGTCCCCTCGCTCACTCTGTGCCCCAACCTGGCCCTCCCCACCCCCTGAAC
>JAQZBX010050582.1:0-19628 GCA_029593785.1 Cabassous unicinctus | reverse complement strand
CCCCAGTCTAGTCACCTGGGTCTGCGGCCTTGGAAAGAGGGCGAAGATCCTGGGTCATTATTGAGGTTTTGGCTCCAAAGGAAGGTGACGGCTATGCATCCTTGTCCTGCCTTTGCCAAATTCAAGGGTAGGACTGACTCAAGGTGCAGCCTGGCCCTGATGGGGTAGGCGCCCCGTGTTTGGAGAGCGAGTGACGCTGGCTCAAGCAGGCCGCACGAGCAGAGCCTGCCATGTGAAGCAGAAGGCGCCTGCTGAGATTCCCTCTCCCACCAGGGCGCGGTGCTGGAGAAGATGCGTCGTGAGGGTTAAAGTCCTTCTGGGGAAAGGAATGCTGGGGCCAGGAGCCCTGCTTCTGGAATGCCTCAGTAGCCACAGGCTGCTTTGGTGGTTTCCTACCATAAATTACAACCTGATGTCCAATCGTGCCCTCAGATACCCAAACCGCTTAATTTTAGCTTTTATGGCCCCACGTGGTCTTGCTGAGGAAGCCTTTGTGAGCGACGTGCCTGCTGGTGTGTATGAAGATGAGCGTGTTAATCCCACCCCGGGAACTGCCTCTTTCCAGCACGAGGGACTTTTCAGAATCGCTGTTGTAGTCTCTCAGCTCTGTGAAACTGATTTCAGTTCAGGGGGGCAGCCCTTGGAAAAAGGCAAAAGGACCTGTGGTGTCTGTTCTTGACTACCTGACCTTGGGAAACTCACTTGGGGCCTTCCTGTCATCATCCGTAAGATCTGATACCTTTCCTACTCTAACACACCATACGATCGAATCCAAGCTACAGTCTGGAATGCCGTTTATTCCAGCGAGTCCTACAAAGAATGCGAGTGGAGTATATGGTACTTCTTAAAGAATTTGTATTTAGAGGCCTTTTACAAATGAACATGTTGGTTGACCTGCGCAAGCAAACTGCCAGAGCCCCTCGGTTAGCAATCCTTGCAGCATGTCAAGAGAGCAGCTGACAGAGGGGGGAGCAAAAAAATATTTGTTTTTAAACCATGCAAGACCAGAACGCAGGCTTCCTGACTCCAGTACCTTCTGAGAGCAGAGAACACTGTTTTGCATAGCTGAGAGGATGTCCCTAAGCACAGCGAAGTCTCTTATGGGGTTTGGGTAGGAAAAGCACCCAGCACTTCCTCTACGTAGGAACTGAGCAGTAAATGTTTAGCTGGGTTTTTCAAACAGCTGGGTATTTGCTGTTCTGCAGACTTGACTCTAGAAAAGTGTATTTTTTTTTTTTTTACTCCAGACACCTCCGAGATGAAAAATTCTGACAAGTTAGAATTCAGCAGCATGTAACGATCATGAAAACCATACTGAAAGTGAAATAGATATTTGCAAAAACCGGTGCTCTTTTTCTCCCCTTCCCATTTCTGTGAAGGCAAATTGTGGGAGGTGTTTAAAAATCTTGAGAAATGCACGGGCTCACTTGTGCATCTCTGGACCAGGCGCCGAGCACCAGGCTCTCTCCTTCCATGAGAGCCACCTCGAACTGCAGTGCAATCTCCAACCAGGAAACTCATCACCAAGGGTGGCAGAGGGCAATTTACATTACTGAGCACCCAGGAGCAGTTTACCTGCCGCCTCTGTCCCTTCTGCTGAAACTCAGAAATAAAACATCTCTGGAAATCTTACTTAGGATGCAGGTTCAATAGTCAATGGAAAGGGGTCCCACCAGGGGCTGCATAAAAGAGTTTGGCTGACCAAGCAGTTACAAGCTACGATAGTCACTCACCGTTATTTCCCACTTTCGTCTGAATACACTCAACCAAAAAATATGCCTCAAGGCCACATGAGAGGATGGGGAGAGACAAGCCCTTGAGTTATCAAGAGTGGACACAGCCCAGAGACCCCCGAGCCGCTGAGCTGGCACCACGACTTCAGAAGCAACGACCTCTACCCCCAGGCCCTGCAGGTCTTGAGCTCAGCCACTGCTTGTCACCGATGCCTTTGGGAACAAGTTCTACATGTGGAACACACCGATTTAAAACATTCCTCCCCTTCCTCTGACTCCAAAAATAGGAGGACAGTTTCAGTTTTGCTTTTTCTACCTTTATTACATTTTTGCTTTTGATATACAAACAAACCACTCTCTTATACCACGCAAACTACATCCATTCTTGTGTTTTTAAAGTGCATTTCTCCTTTAACTTTGTGTACAAAAATATTTGTTTTTAAACCATGCGGGAATTTCTTGACAAGGCACTGTTAGGCATAAAGTGAAGACGCGTCCTCGGCTCTACATTCACGGTGAAGTAAAAGTGAAACGTGGTCACAGCTGCATTCTTGAAGTCCTTGGATCCAGGAGTCTCCAGAAACTGACAGACAAACTGTAAAGACACTCACAGCTTTACAGCTCGGGCTGCAACGCTTTACAACCATGACAGGAAAAACTGAAACAGCTCTCTTTGTCCCGGTGCCAGATGGGTCCCGACTTCAGGAAACGAAGATAAGCTGCCCAATTGTCTTCAGAGGACCCTGTAAGATCCCATTACACATGTGTGACTTCTTACCCCCACGGTGGGGGCAACAGCAGAATTGTCCTAGAGCCAAGAGCCCCTAGGCCCGCTCGGGCAAACCATGTCCAGCTGGGGAGTTTTTCAAAAGAGAAAACAAATGCAGGAGGACCAAGGCTTTCGTTCACTGTCCATGGAGAGGGAAAACACAGCAAACGGGCACTTCTGAAAAAAATGAGCCGATGCCTTTGGTTTATGAAAGTGAGTAGCCCATTTAATGTCCAAGTGACTACAAGTAATGCTTATTTTCAAAAAGCAAATGATACACAAAGACCAAAACCCAAAAGCATTCTCCTACAAGTTCAAAATTTGTATCTTTAAAAGCCGTCATATTCTACCACCATGAAGATGAAATCTTAGATATAAAACAAACTTGACCATTAAATCTGAAATTCTTGTAATTTCTGGAGAACAGCGTAACTGCATCCTTTCTCACCAGCTCCCCTGTAACAAGAATGCTTAGAAAAGAAACCCAGTCAGATGTTTCCTATCTTCCCAGAAACATGCAAAGCTTATTATATACCCAGCTTATTTATTGCACCCCGTTTGCAAATGCTCCCCAGCGGAATGAAAATGAAACAAAAACGGAGCTGCTTCCTCGTCCCTGGACAACTGCACTAGTGATAGGTGGCCGGTCTGTCTGGGACAACACGGAAAAGCCACGGGGACTGGGAGGCAGGGGTGTGTGTGTGGGGTCCTTGTCAGAACCAAAAGAAGTCTCCGAAAGCCGAATCTACAAGTCAGGCTGCGGTGCAATCTCCAACCAGGAAACTCATCACCCTCTGCAGTGGGAAAGGCTGATCCTGACGGTGAACTCGGAGTGGAGAGGTCTGGCAAAGCAGTTCCGGAGACTATCTGAAGATTATCAAGGAACAGAACTAGGCCAAAAGGACAAAGCCTGCGCAGAGGGGTGGAGGTGGAGAGAAAACAGTAACCTTCAGACGCTGCCACTGCACTGACGGACGGCACTGACGAGGGAAGGCAGGCGCCTGAATTCTTTAATGTGGGAAGGGTCTTTGCGAGCAGGTCTTTGCCTGCCAAACTGCCTGGTGGGGTACGCGTCCCAGGTGTGCCGGCAAGGGGCATGCAACCAGTGCCCCTGGCAAAAGGGCAAAGAAGGGCAGGGGAGAGATTTAGGGCTGTTTTCAAAGAGATACTTATCACTGAATTATCATATTTCGAATTTTGACATGGGAATGTCCCAGGATCACTATTACTTCTTCTACAGTCACTTGAGGCATTTTTTTTATGAACATAGAATAATCCTGCTACCCTTAGTCTGGCAACATATAAATGACAATGCAACCTGTATCTTTCCTGCACATGAAAGGGGGGGGGGGTCTGAAAACAACATAAATCCATTACCTACATGAAATGAGTTTTGCTTCCATTTGTTTTAGATTTATGCTGTAATAGCGCCGATCAGGTATTTTAACACCTAAAGTACCATCTGTATACCTGATGTAAGGTATACTTACATAAAACACAGTTCTGCCCAATTTCAGCAGAAGATAAAAATGTGATTGCCCCATAAATTATATTATCATGGAACCCAGAGTGCTATGTCACTAAGAGAAGCACAAAATATAAAGCACTAGATTGCACACTGGTAACAACTAGTTTTAGGAACAACAATGACATTGAACTTTGCTTAAAGCATTTAAAAAGTCAAAGCGTTTTAAAGTTCAAAAAAGGAAAAAAAAAAAAAAAAAACCAACCACAAGACTCTTGGAGCCAAGGCACTCTCGTACCTGACACTGAGCCTTATGCCAGGTCTACAAAGCTAAGGCCACGGGGCGTTTTCTAATTAATCTGGATGAGTCACACAAAAGAAGACTCTGCTTGAAAAGTACAGCAGCTCTGCCCCCCAGTCCAGGCAGCTGTGCATTCCTCTTTCTGCTGCCCTTAGGAAAACCTCACTTTAGTAAGAGCAGGTAAACAGACAATGAGACAGTCATCAAGCTCCCAAAACAAAGGGAAAAAAAAACAAACAGAAAAAACCCAACCTTCTACAAATATACATGTAAATATACTTTCAAAACACGTCTCAGTACAAAGTAATCCTGCCTTAGAAAAAGCACAGGTTTCGGGGATCCTCCTGACAAGGAACGACCCAGGCGTCTCTTTCATAACAGCGTTAACCAACAGACTTTAATGCTTTAAGTCTAATATGGGTAAGAAAAATTAACCTCTGCTATTTCAGAGCTGGCAAATCTTTGAAACAGAATTTGAGAAACTGGTTAGGGTTTTCTCCCCTATCCCTTGACATACTCACACACCATAAATAAGACTACCCAAATCAAAGTCCCCGGTGCTCGTAAAGGGTCCTGGATCATAAATCACAGCCAAAATAAAACCAAACATCTTCTGGCAAGTTTTCAGGATATACCGCAAATCAAAATGTCCCAAACGCAGTGTAAAAGATGACTCTCCAGGAGAAGAGCTCTGAAATTCTTTAGCAACGAATGAGATGCTTGCAAACCAGCCAAACAAGTTAAAACAAATCTCGTAATTGAGCTGTCTGGTGACTCTGGGTAAAAGTGAGTACTTAGAAAGCTTCCCCGAGAGCCAAGAAGAGCTAGAAATGTTCCACTCGGACTGTCCCACCTCATGTTAGCCTCGCCATCACTGCTGTGCTTCTCTCCGCTGGAATATCCATGCAGGGCCAGGAAGTGGGGAGAGGCAATGCCTCTCCAAGTCACAAGCTGATGTGCCTTTATTACCTTGTCCTGCATATCAGATGAACTGGGTGAGAAAGCAAACTGCAAAACGTGAACTTGCAATCACATTATAGCACAGAAAAAAAAAAGAAGGGGCGGGGGGGCCGACCCCACCTCTCTTCCACAGCTGTATTAGAAATGTGCAAAATCAGACCAACGTCTCCCGGCACAGAGGTAAAGTGTGAAGTACGCGTGTAGTCGCCGGGCAGCAGCGACACGCAGGCAAGGCCCGGCTCCCGATGGCGGGCTGGGGACCGCGCGACGCTCCCAGGCGATTGTCCACATCCGAGTGGACAGGAGCAGCTCCTGCAGCACCCGGACGCCTCCCTGGGACCCCGTCCTCTGGCTGCGCAGCTCGCTCCTGCCCAGCCCCTTGCAGCCCCACCCGCTGTTTCCTGGTGACTGCCGGAAGCGTCCACGCGGAGCAGCGGATGGCATGTGCCCTGCAGGGTGCTTGCCAGGGGACGGCTGTTGAGACCGCGCCCGGCGAACACACCTGGCTGGATGTGCTGGTTTACGGGAAAAAGCGAACAGGATCCTTTCTTTGCTAACAGTGTGCCTAGCGGCAGTTCGACCTTACTCTTTTGGACTCCGGCTTCATCCCATCCTGACGGGAGCCAGAACTGTCCCTGTGCCAGCTCGGCCACGCTCTACCATGGCCACGTCGCTAGTAGTAGGGCCCCAGCTTTTCGTATCCCAGATAGCTAGGCCACTCCGGAAACAGACCATAGGAGCAGCGAGGGCTTCCGAACTGGTCAAAGGCTATTCCAAAATCAGGCCCGTTGTGTGGCTCGGCCGCTCCCTGAGTGGACTGTAACTCGGCCCGGATGATCCTGTAGTTTTTGCCTTTGTTGCTGTCCCAGTAGGTCTGTCCACCGCACTCAAAGCACACGGCAAACTCCATTCGCTCGTAAGACTGAATCTTCTCAGGTAAGCTGATGTCGAATGAGAACGTGTCCCTGTCTGAACTGGCGTAAGTGTCCTTCACATACTGACAAGGAAAGTCTGTGAAGCTCTTCCAGGTGTCAAATGTCACCCTTATTTTCACAATCTTCTCAAACGCAAGGTTGTGCACCTTCACCGTGCCCGCGATGGCCCTGTCCTTCAGCACACAGTTTTCAAGGCACACGTGGTCGGTCTGGAGTCGGTTTCTAAAGTCTAAGTAATCTGCAGAGGGCTGCGGGAAATCCAGAACAAAGCTCTCGCTCTCTGCTGCCGTCAAGCTCACGATGCTGTCTAGAAGCTCGGTGACGTTAAAAGGAATATCTAACGGGTCATCGAATTCCGAGAACACTTTGACCATCGTCAGGGCCAGCCCTCGGTTGTCTGCGAAGGACACCCGCTTCTTCACCTTCTTCTCCGGGACGGTCAGTGCCACCATTCCAGTGGCTTCCTTCCTGCCGGTCAGCTGGATACAGGGCCTCAGAGGCTTGCTCGGCTTCGGGGAGATCTTGCAGGCGAACCTCTCTCTGCGCAAGGAAGGGGCCATGCAGTTGTACCTGTACTCTATGTCCACAGCCATCGTTGCGTTAGACAAATAGGTTAGAACCCTGGCAAAAGGGGAAAAGAAAGAAAAAAGCAAAGAGATCAGATCGATGTTTAAAATCTCCTTCCAACGGGATGGGCCAACAACGGGCTCTGCACTAACCAGTTTGGATCAGCACAACATCAGTTTCAGGGATGTTAAGAGCATAAAGTGGGAGTAGAAAGCCCAAGGTTAAAACACTGGTTTTAGCAGTAAATTCACAGGCTTTTTCCCCCAGTGAGGCGTTCTCAGGGCCTCCAACATGCTAACGTGCTGTAGGGGTAATGAAGAGGGCATACTATACTGTTTACAGAATTTCCCAAACTCATGTGGCCGTGGAACCCTTTTCTTGGGAGCACCTTGCAGGCCAGCTGCTCAGAGGAACAGTTTGGTAAACGCCACTTTAATCCAATCAAGAGAAATGAATTCATGCCACAAATACTGACTTAGTGTTTGCTACATGCCAGATGCTGACACTGGGATTAATAGTGACGACAGACACAAACCTGCTTTCCTTAAATGTACAGTAGGTTTTAATAGCCCCATATATCTTTAACCAGCAATTCAGTATCTTTAAACCTTTCATAGAGATGAATATTTTTCTTTTTACAGGTGAAAATAACCTTCATAAGGATAAAAAGCAAAGACAGTCATGTTAAAGAGGTTGAACTTGACTTCATAAAAATCACAATTTTCTATAAGTGAAAAAAAAATTAAGCCAAAAGATTAAAGAAACACAACAAGCATGACAGCAATGACTTAATTCCTTAATATATAAAGAGTTCTTACAAAAGAATAATGAAGTCAAATCTTCCACACAGAAAAGCAGAAAACTCATGAAATTTAAGAATGGTCTATAAATATGCACAATGGTCAGCCTTATATGTAATTCAGGAAATTTAAACTAGAAAATCATGCATGTTTTTACATATCAAATCATGAAAGAATATAAAAAGATCATACAAATACTTGTGTTAGTATAAACTGGAAAACCTTTCTAAATGTTATCATTTGCTGTTCTAATATCAAAAAAGGTTTCTATGCTAAGGAAATCATTGAAAATGCATTTATTCTGTACTTAAATGCTCAATACAGCATGACAGGGAAAAGGTGAGAAAATAGCCTAAATGACCAATTACAGGCATCTAGTTCAATGAATTGCACTACATCCACATGGTATAACTTTATATAGTCATTAAAACCATAATTTGGAAGAATATTTAAATGGCATGGAAGAAAGTTTTAAAATATAGTTAATGTGGAAAACAGAGGAGATAAAATTGTACACAGAGACCAGACCTGTGGGGAAAAATATTTTACGTATGTAGAGAAACAAGAACAGAGGGTATACTCAAAACTGACTGATGTCCAGGTCTTGGGATTTCAAGTAATTTCTGTTTTCCAGCTTTGTAACTTCCTAAAATAAGTATAAGTTCTATAAATTTAAAAAAAAAAAAAACAACACACAAAAAAACAAAAATCCTTCAAATGTTTTAAGATTTTCCAGAAACTCATCCAATACCATGGTCTCTCTAATGCTGAGCAATATTTTATCATCTTAATTACCATGGCAAATTTATATTCTGATTTGACAGCTACAATGGGATAAACTGAAGAAGTTAGTGACAAAACCAGGATTAAAATCCCAACTCTATGAGACTCACAGAACAGGATCTGGTTTAGTTCCCAAACACCCCTGCCCCCGATGGCAAAAGGCGTAGTGCACAGCAGTCTGTGCGGAGGTGCCCTGCTCTCAGGCCTCTCCTGTCTCCCCTAGTTCTGGGGGTTCAGGGTGGCTGAGGCCCTTAAGGAAAAGCATCAGGCAAAATGCTGCTCATTTTCTGACAAGGCTGGGGCCACTGGTTCAGTCCTATAAACAACATCTCATCTTCAGCTGCTGATTCGATTAACCAAATATGAAGAAAAAAAGGAGAAAGGACAAAGACATTCCGGTTTGATCCCATTTTCCAAAAGAAATACAGCATTTCCCTAGGATTGAGAGACATTAAGCCATGTTCAGAGATGCACACAAATTCAGGGACAAATAAAGCAGACTAACTTAGGCCATGATGCAGTTATCTAAAGATTCATTTTAAAGGCTATTTGTCTTAGCATTTCCTCTCTAACAAAGTCAATGTAATGAAAACTTTAAGAGAAGTTTGCTTTCTATCTTCTGTTCTTTTATCAATATAATTGTTCTGCAAAGGAAAAGTTCCGCCTGAATTGAGCAAGACAAGCTCCACATAAAGATACCTACACTTGCAAATTACTTGAAATTCACTTTCCCCTGCCCATCACAAAACGATGTTAGAATGTATATATTCCTTCAGCTCTAACTCTGACACAAGTAGGTGTTTTTCCTGCTTTAATACGGATTAAAAACCAACCAACCAGCCTGTGCCTTACACCCAGCCCCTCCCACTCTGCCCACCCTTGAAGACACGGAGTGTGGCTGAAGGAGGAAGGTTCCTCAACCGCTTCCTCCTCGCCTGAGTCAGCACAAGGTCAACTGCAAGCTCTCCAGGCGCCTCCAACAAGCCTGCAAAGCAGCGTCACAGTCCCTTCCCACACGCCCCTTTAAACCAGCTCATTACAAAAAGGCTGGGAAGCTCTCGAGAGAGCACGGAAACAGAATTCTAAAGCGAAGGGATCACTGAGAGCAGGGGTTCTCAGCCTTTTCTGTTCCACGTACCCTAAGTCCACACTGTACTATTTAATAAATTATGTAATTAATATATCACACCCGCACCATGTCCCCACAAGAATAACGGTTTTTTGAATTTCAATTCAAGCTCGCGGACCCCTTGTTAAGAACCCCTGAGTTACAGGAATCTGCCCACTTGCAGGGGACTAAACCCACTCCCAGGTTCTAATTCTGCAGGTTAAAAAGACTTAGTTGAAGACTGTGGTAAAGTTTCACTGTTTGGACCCAACACTGTAAATCTGCCCCCATTATCACCACGCTGTACGAACAAGCAGAACTGGGGGTGGGGAGACGAGGCTCTACTCAGAGCCAGAGCTGATCGGACAATTCCACCCGCACTTTCTAGAGCTGAATAGGTTTTGCAACATTCTTCCAGAAAGGCGAAAAGTGAGGCTGACTACCTTGTGGCCCACGGTTACTGCCAGGGGGATTGCACAAGCAAGCCCTGCCCAGCACCCCTTCCCCTCGGTGTCATCGTAACTGGAGGTGAGGACATTAACCCTTGTGGCCTCAGCCTGAGGTGTGAGCTATCAGCCACCACGCCTGTCCTCACAGGCAGCTCCCACGTTTACTAACCTGATGATTCTCCAAGAACCAGCACACCAAGGTGCTGTTTTGGCGTTGGCTTTCCCGACCTTTCTGTTCAATTCCCCAGGAGACCTTGACACAAATGACGATCTCCTAGAAGCACTCCTAGCATGTACAAGGGGCTATTTTCTCAAGTCCTGGGAAGGAAGACACCTGGACAGGTGTGCTATTCTCAAACGGCATGAAAAGGATCAGCTCCGATGCAGGACCTGCTGGGCTGTATTTAAGCCCCTCTCCATGGGAAACGGATGTGGCTCCAGAGGTTCGGCGTCCATCTACCATATGAAGGGACCGGGGTCCGATCCCCGGGACCTCCCAGTAAAATTAAACGAACAAAAAGGCTCCTCTCCTGACCAGACTCTCCATCCAGCTCCAGCCCCTTCCCTCCCACATGCCAGCGGATATGAATTCACCAGGCTGGTTAGGAAAACCCCGAGGGCCTGAGGAGGTGCAGCGGGTACAGCAGAGCTTGGCACAAGGTCTGGACTCCAGTCGCGGGGCAGGCGCGAGGGGATGAGTCGCTGACACCCTGATACAGTGTCGCTGATACAGTGGGGATTCTCAAACATTTTGTGCTGCCATGTCGATGCCTAAGGATCAATTCTGCCCAGTGAGGGTCTGGGACATGCCTGAGGGTAGATTTCAGTATTCCTGGTCCAAAGAGCACAAACCCTAACATGGGGGAACATGGAGAATTTTGCATAAAATTTTCCCCTGTTCCACTAGTGACAATTAACACATCTTCTCAAGGTAGCTAGCCAGGGTTAGGCGTTGTATTTGTCATGATCTTCAGAGAAAAAACCAACGGGGTGTGTGTGTGTGCATGTATGTTTCTACAGAGGGTTTATTATAAAGAACTGGCTCACTCAGCTGTGAGCACTGGCGCGCGTGAATTCTGTACAGCAGGTCGGAGGCTGGAAACCCTCCCCTTAGCCCATGTCTCTAGGGGAGGCCAGGGAGGCATGGAGGGTGCGGCGTGGAGGCAGAATTCCTCCTGATTGTGGAAACCTTCAGCTTTGCTTTTAACTGATGGGTGAGGCCACGCACAGTGCCGGGGCAATCCCCTGTATTTAAAGTCAACTGCTAGGAGATGCTAAATCTCATCTGTGAAATGCCTACACGGCAACAAGTGGACACCACAGCCCAGCCAAAGTGACACAAAATTAAACATCACTGCACCAGGGTGACTTTCCCTTGTGAAAACTACAAGCCTGTACCCAAAACAACCCCCTGCCCTCCAAGGTTTGCAGGCAGCTGAGCCAAGCTGAGCTACTGACTTTATGGCTGTGCCTTACATAGGAAGTGGATCTTTTTATTGTATTTTCATCAAGACGTTCCCCCCCGCCCCTTTCTCTTGTATTCTCCTAAGAAAGGACAGGAAGAAACTGGATGCACCAATGACCCACCAGGAACACTGAAAACTCCCCCAAACTGCATGAGGTTAGCATTTACAACCAGGTCACAGACCGTTCTATGGATGCCGACGTCCACCCCCTTCAGCACTTCTTGACTCCCTCCCAGGGTCTGGCCAGCACCGTCTGGATGAAGGTGACATCTTCTCCCTTTGCACTGGGACGGGGAGCCCTTACTCACACCTAAAGCCTCCTGCACCCCTTTCTTCTGTCACTATCATGGGAAGCATCTTTGAGATAAACACCTGCAAACGAGGCTGTATATCACAGGAAAGAGAAAGTTAACACGGCACAGTCCCTGCCATCTAAAAGTGTCCAGCGTGAAGCAGTGCGCTGGCTAGGAGTGCCCCTACCTGGCTGTGCCACTTGGGCAAATCACCCACCTTCTCTGGGCTTGAGGTTTCTCAAGCTCTAACATTCAGTGTTGCTAATAAAGCCCGACGGTTTTTCTTTTCCCACTAACTCTTCCCTAAATACCTCAACTTTGCTTCTGTGGCGAGTCCCCCAGCTGTCCTCACTTTAATCCTGGCTCCTGGACAACGCTGCCAAGTGAGCCATTTCCTCTTCTCTTCTCCCAGCCCAAGGCCCTAACTCGCTCTCCGCCGGTCCCCGGCGCTCCCGGGAGCCTGGCCGCACAACCCGCGGCCCTGCGCCTCCCAGCCCCTCTCCAGGGGCGCAAGGCCCCTTCCTCCAGCTCTCTCCTCCTCAGGAACCAATCCCCGGGCCGGCCCCAAGGGCCCTAGGACGTGGCGCTGGGTCTCCCTAGAGTTCAAAACGGCGGCGTGAACAGGGCGCGACTCCCTGCCCCCCTCTCCGGCCGGGCTGCACCCCGCCCCCGGCCTTTCGCCAGCCTGCCCCCCGGAGTCCCGCACCCACCTTTCGGGCGGCGGCGAAGCCCCCTCCCCAGCTCGCTCGCTGCATCGGAGAGCCCGGTGGGCGGTGGCAGGGGCGGCCGCCACCACGGGCTACGTGCGCGTCGATGTGTCCTGGAAGCGGGGCCTGGGCTCAGTTCCCGGAGATGTGACCCGCGGGCGGGGGAAGGCGACGACGGGGAGGAGCCGCAGTTATCACTCCCCGGCGGGCGGGGCGGCCTCGGGGCCCGGGCTGCGCCGCGCCAGCGCCCCCGCGCGGTCTCCCCGAAGCCGCCCGCCCCGGACGGCCCTGGGCCGGCTCCTGGGCGCCTCGGGGCTGCAGCGCCTCCGTCCTACCCTCGGCGGCCTGAGACCCGAGCGAGGGCGTTTTCTTCAGCCTTACGGGGAAACTGAGGCCCGGAGAGAGACAGCGCGGCTCCCCCTTGGGCTCCAGACCCCGTCGCCCAGCCCCGTGCAGGAAGCCCCGGGGACACTCCAGAACTGTCGGGGCTCGGGCTGGAGACGCCGGGGGCCAGGCCCGCGCCCGGGACAGGGGCGGGGGCACCGGATCCACCGCAGCTGCACGCGGCGGCCCCAAGGCCCGGGCACCCCTCGCGGCTGGGACCCGCACCCCAGTGCAACACGGGGGTCCCGCCACGCCCCGGTCCAGCTCGCACCCGGGGGCTCCCTCTCGGCCGTGGAGGCAGCGGCTCGGGCGCTCGTCTAGCCTGTTCCATCACCGCGGGAGCGTGCGTGGCAGCTGCACGGCGAAGGTGCGGGGTCGTCGGAAGCAGGGGGTCCGCCGCGCCCCTGCCCCGCGGCCTCCTGGGCTGGGAGGTACGTACCCGGTCCGGCTCGCAGCCCCGACGTGCAGAGGCGCCCGCAGCAGCCGCGCCCGGACGGCAGGAGCGGGGCCCGGGGCTCAGGAACGCACCCGCCGCGGCAGCTGCCTGCGTCGGAGCACCGGAGCCGCCGCTCGCTCCTCCCCGGGCCTCTCCGCCTGCACTCGGGCTCCCGGCCCGCGACGCCCCTTTAACTCTCGGGCCTCCGCGCCCCGCGCGCGGGTGCTCCCCAGACCCCCTGGCACGTGAACGGCCGCTGCGGCCAATGGGCGCGCCCGGGCCGCGAGCCGCCGCCAATGGCCGCAGAGCCGCCGCCCGCGAGCGCTGCTGCGCCGCGTGATGGGCCGCGCGCCGGGCCGGAGGCCGCGGGCCAGGGGCCGGGCGGGGGCGGCGGGTCAGGGCGCCGCGGGAGCGGGCCGGGCGCCAGCGGGCAGAGGCGCTTTCCTGCCCCGGAGCGGCCCGTTATAGCCGGAGGCGGGCGGCGGCCCAGCGCCCTCGCCCTGGCACAGCCCTCGGCGGTCTTCCCAGACGCGCGCACGGGGCCGCCCCGCCGGGCCCGTCTTCTTGCGCTTTGGCCGCGGGGTTCACGGAGAGGGTTCACCTCCGTCACGTGCAGAACCCTCGAGAAAAGACCGAGGGTGTTTTCCACCCGTTTTCCCTCGATCCCCAGCTCCTGTGGTGGTGTCTACAATAAACCCTTGCTGAACGCCTGCTTTGCGCAGGACACGGTCCAGGTGTCATTGAGAAAGGGGCGCAGTAAAGTCCTTTTAATAAAGCTGGTCCTGAGGCAAAGGGTCAACTGAGGCAGTACCCCAGTTGTAGCTGAGGGCCACTCAGGTAGGTGTGTTTTAGAGGAAACTGCCTGATTGGAATCTGCGTAAATAACCCCTGTGTCTACCCTGTGCACCTGTAGAAAACGACGACCTTGGCAGAAGACAAACCAGAATCCCCTCCTCTGGCGGAAGATCCGTTTTAAAAATCTAATTCAGTTTAAATGATTTGGTCACACACACACAGTGTCTTTTATGCTCAAGTCTGAGCTAGACGCTTGTGGGATGAGGCTCCAAGTTTTCTAGCTTTAATGATCACTAAAGTTTTATAAATAAATTTGGAAACTGATGTAAAGTTGCCAACTTTTTAAAGCGCCAAGTATGGACATTAAAATAAATAACTCGTCGTCTTCTATTGCCTTTCTTTTATTTAAAAGATGTTTAAAACTACCCTTTAACAGACATGGCAACAATAAAATGCAGGAAGGGCAAACTCTCAGGGTGAAGTCCAGTTCAGCTTTATGAAAAATCATGTTGAATATGGCATTTGAGAGTTTCTGCTTTAAGGGACGTAAGAGCATCCTACAGTCTTACAATGTGAGACTAAAACACAGGTTGGTCACGGTAATCCAGTACTGGCCTTGGGCTCCATAGAAAGCTCCCCCAGATGTACAGCCTATCCGTCTGAAGGATGATCATCAGTCCTCTTCTCTCTCTCTCTGGTCTTCCTACTCTTCTGATGGGCGAATCCGATAAAGGACCACCTCTGAAGTCAGCTATTAGTAAGTGGTTGGCAAATGCAGTTTCTATGCAATATTCCTTTTTGCCAACTCTCACCCCACCCTTTTACTAGCTGACGAGTAAGTCGGGGATTTATTAATCTGGCTAAGTCTCTCAAATGTAGTGAGCATGCTAGGGGAGTGGGCAAAGATAAAGATCCAACAGGTATTGCAAAATGTGTGCAGGCAAAGGGTGACCCGAAACAAGCTGGGAAGGGGCTGGGACAAGTAAATACAACTTCACAGCCTTGGGGCTTGGAAGCATGTTCCTTACGTAGGACTAGGAAACCAGGGGCAGTAATATCCCCTTGTGGTTTAAATGACTCTTTCAGACCACGATAGTGGGGCTGAAGTTAGCTGTGGCACACCACAGTCTTGGTAGGTAGGAGTGGTGTCTCTTTGCCATCAGTGGAGAGCTGGGATGAAGCTCAAGCAGAAGACAAAGCTGCCCCAGAGCCCTAGAGCCTGGGCGCTCTCAAAAATGCTCTTGCCTCACCCACTCATTTTATGGCAACAGAGGGAAAGTGAAAATGGGAAATTTCAGCCACTTAGTCAATGCATACCATGTTCCTTTTATAATAACTGGCATTGAATTTTAGCTTTAATTTCACTTAATAAACCAACTGAACCAACAAAAACCCAAAAAAGTCTTAGCAGTGGTTGAGCACAGCTAATTCTCATTCTTCCATCACAGTTCTTTTCCTTGTCTTTCTTCTTCCTTGCACCTGTGCTCATCTGCAGATTCCCCCACTCCTCTCCCGTTCATTCATTCAACAGCACGTTATGGTATGACTACCGGAAACCTAGCTCTGAAAATGGGAGAATGAGTGAAGTATAAGCTTACCTCCGGGGACCACACAGGCTAATGATGTGGGATAAACGTACGGAAGGTAAGCCTCTGTGCTTTGGGAGCGAGGAGGAAGGCTGTGCATGTGTAGCAGTAGAGAGGGGCTGGGGAATGAGGAAGGTCCGAGAAGGCTCTCAGAGGAGTGCCCACTGAGCAGGACCCTGGAGGAGCCGGAGTTGAGTGGTGATGGGAGAGGGCGTGGCAGGAAATGGCAAAGGCCCAGAGTTCTGTTATGTCCCCAAAAGAATTTCCACTCTGCTAATTAAATATTAGTTCCCCTTTTGGGGTTAAATATTAGGCAAAGTTCCTTTATGCATGTTTAACATTAACTTTCTGCTCATTCAGACATTTTTTTTTACGTTAATGTCTTATAACCTCAATTCAACATGGATCTAGCCAGCTAGCCCAGACTAGATCCTCTCCTCATCTGAGATTTTGGAAAAGAAATCTTGCTTTTCTTCTTTGGGTTGTAGCGTTGCTCCTCTTTGAATGAAAATTATCGCAAAGTGAGTCTAAATAAAAATAACCAGCACAGAAGTGAGGACTGAAGAAGAGAACATTCTTTTGCCTGATCAGAATAGAAAGTGGGAAAGGCTGCTTCCACTCTGCTGAAGTCAATTTATATTTAGACGGGTGCAGTTTGCACCTGTCAGCGCTGCGGGCGTATTCTGGGCACATTGCATTACCTGGGGCCCTCTGCCCCTCTCTCAGATTTGGATGAAATTGGCTTGTGACGTCATGTCTTAGGGGAATAGACAAGTGAACACCAGCAGGGATTCTGTGAGCCTTCTGTCTATGGAGAACGTGGTTCGCCAAAGCTCCTAGAGCCCATCAGGGCATTTTTCTCACTTTTGAGGGCCTTTGAGTTCTTGGATGAGGTCGATGTACTGACCACTCTTTTAAAAGTTACGTAAACACAGAGCAGACTTCATCCCCCAGCTTCAGACCTTGTTCAGTGCTTTGTATAAACACAATAGAATACCTTTAAAGTATATAATTTATTATTTTTTATGATTATAAAATGAATACAAGTCATTGCAGGTATTGTGGAAAATACAGAAAAAATATAAAGATGCAAATAAAATCAAGACCACCCAGTGATAACTACCAGTATACTTCACTTTATTTTCTTTCAATATTTATCCTTTGCATCACCATTATATTAAAAGGATCATGGTATATGCATAGTTTAGTGTATCTTATCTTTTCCATTCATGAATGCTTCTCATTCTGAGTGCGTTAGTATCATAGTTTTCTAAAACATGACTTTAATGATTGAATAGTATTCCTTCACGTAGAGAGACCGTACTAATTTAACTATTTTCTTATTGTGGGCTGTTTAGTTTTTTTCCAAAACTTCCTCATTACGGTTAACACGGTGATAAGCATCTTTATATTTAAATCTTTGTCCACATCCCTGATAATTTCCTGCTGCCCTGCTTCTTACAGGGTGCAGACATTCTGCAGACTCTCGATTCATTTTGCCAATTGTTTTCAGAAAAGTTTTTATCGATTTTTCATTCCCGCTACTGGGGAAATCAAGAGTTTAATAATCCTAATAGGGTCTTGGTTTGTGGGCTTTGGGCAAATTAGACTTCATCTTACCAGAAAGCCATGTGAGAATTTTTACTCATGAATTGCATACTCTGTGCCTGGGTGAAAATAGCTACACAAGCTAGTCTTTTGCTTTAATTTGGATTTCAAAGTACACAGCCAATTGGTGTTATGAACGGGGACTTCAGTACCCATGTTATTGACTTAAAAGGTATTGAGAAGGTGGAGAGGCTGGGAACCAGGGAATACTGTCTTGCCACAGGCTTAAAAAGAATTAGGCAGAGCCCAGTGTGTATTTATAGCCTTTGCTCATTCATTTGTTCATAACTGGTGTGGACATAAATTATATTTAAACACGAGACTCACTCTCTATATATGTGTGTGATGAAACATATAGCAAAGTGCATACAGAATTTCATGACAAGTGGCATGCATTTTTGTGAGGAGAAAAATATGTCAAGCTGCTTTTAGGTGGTGCCAGACCACGTGGCTGCTGCGCGCCTCGTACCTCAGCCCTGGGATGTTTCTGTTGCGAGCCACTGGGATCAAGTGACTGAGATACTGCGAACCCTTCAGCTTTCCTGTAAGCAGTTGTCTTTCAGCTGGTTCTGTCCTGCTGTTTACAAAGCTGCCGCTTACAAAACTGCCTGTATTCTTAGGAACGTGCAGCCCTATATATTCACATGACGAGAACAATGAGCCCCTTGAGAGATGAGAGGAAAACCCTAAATATTTACGTACAGTGATTCCAGAATATATACCGCTATGTTTTCCAGAAAGCTTTAGTTTTCTCTCACTCCCTTTCTTTGAAATTTAGAGTCAGAAGCTGAACTGACTTCAAGGTTTTCCTCAGGGTCGTTTGATAGCTTCTAGAGAATCACGGCTTAAAGACTGCATTCTCCCTTCTCAAAGCGCATGTTCACACTTTCTCCACACAGAGCCACCGGCTGTTTTGGAGCTGGAAATCGAACATTTACAGCTTGAAAGCCACACATGTTGGAAATATCCCTCCGTGCTCCCTGGCCTTCTCACACAAATCTCCGAGAGCAGAGGGGAAGCCGTGGCCTCACGTGGTCATTTCACCAACTGTGCAATAAGATGCAGAGGGAAATAGCACATTTGTTATAAAGATGCCTGAAATTTGTTATAAAATTATGGTTCACCAAAAACAACAACCTGACAACTATTAGAATGAGTCTTACTTGTTGAGGAGCTGGACTATAAAATATGCAATGCCAAACTTTGGCATTGTTTCCATCTAAACCTTGGAAATTGCTATAGTATATTTAACATTATCAAATATTTTTTGCATCATTACCTGTTTGTTCTGTTAATTCTTTGGTCATCTTCAAATGAAAATCCCCCAAATGTAGTGTCCTTTGTCTGCTCCTGTTTTCTCGTGGCCCATTGCTCCAAAAGTGCAGTGATTTGTCTTTTCTTCCCTGACTTTGACCCTTGTTCCTTTTCCTTCTCCTTCTTTCTTTTTTGGTATTGCTCCCCAGTTTAGAAAATCTAGAAACTTCTAGCACTTCCCTTTTTCACTATCCCTTTTTACAAGTCAGCATTAGCCATTAACTTTCAGGGAAAATCCAAAGTCATAGGCGATGAGAAGGAACACATTTTTTGAAAAGGAAGTTTCTGGTTTAGCTTCCTGCTGAAATACCCAGGAAGACACTGTAAAGATGAAGACTCCCATAATCCCACGTTAGAGAGACTAGAATGCAGTGGCCAAGAGCTCTGCCATCTGTTGGTCCTGGGTTAGAATTCCGACCGTGCCACAAAGGAGCTGTGGCCCTTGGGCCACTTACCTGTCTTACCATACCTGATACCTCCGTTTCCTTATCTGTAAACGTGGGCCCGGGGGGGTGGGGGGGTGGGGGGTTATTCTGAGCATTTTCTGGAATGCTGGGTGTAACTTGGATGACTTGTTCCATAATACCCAGGTGCAAGAAAAGTCACTGTTCTCAATTATTCTAAAAACAAAAATGTCTGCATCTGATCCCTCTGCTTACCAAGGTCAGCACGAAGCCTCAATGCAGTCTGTGTGGGCAGCCCAAGAGAACTGGGCAGGGCCCTCTGTGCGGAGTCTCAGCGGTCATGGCTTACGGCCTGTCTGCAGCTGGACCCCTGTGGAGGCTGGGTCCCCACTGTCCGCCAGAGCCGCTGCTCCAGGCAAGCTCCCGTGATGCCCACTCGGCAGGCCGAAGCCCCTTCCCCAGTGTTGCGGCCAAGCTGGTATCAGGTCTACCATCTGTTTCTCCCACAGCTCGCAGCCCCGGGGATTCGCCCCTCTCTGGGCTGGATCTTTCTGCAAACCCATAGAAGCACCAGATTCTACCCCTTCCCACTCTTGGACAGTTCTGGACTCTTCCTGGAAGGATTCAGAATTCACAAACACAGGCTTATTTAGGGGAATCTCTTCAGAAGATTCTTGAAACACAAAGGAACTGTTGGCTTCTCCTTGGAGCTAAAAAGAGTCAATACCTTAGAAAACAAAGACCTGGCCTTCCCCCCTAGGTGAG
>JAQZBX010050581.1:0-19623 GCA_029593785.1 Cabassous unicinctus | reverse complement strand
GCTCACCTGCTCGCAGGGACTTGGTGGCTCACCCGTGGATGGGGCATGACGGCTCACCTGCTCGCGGGGCCTGGCGTTGCACCTGCGCATGGGGCCTGGTGGCCCACGTGCCTTCTATATTTTCCTTTTTTTTCCTTTTTACCGGGAGGTCCCGGGGGTCGAACCCAGGTACCTCCATATGGGAGACGGACGCCCAACCACCCAAGCCACATCCGTCCCCCTGCTATATCTCTTAAGGTTGACCAAAGATACCCAAAGTTACAGTCTTTTCCCATACAGGATGGTCATGTATTAAATCAGGCTTAGTTTATCACCAGCATTCTAAAAACTAGACCTAGGGAGAAAAACTAGGTCTGGGGACACATGCATGGTTTCTAATAAAGCGAATGTTTAGTCTACCCTGATTATCACAAAATCAGGACAGCAAGAATATTCGCAACTGATCCTTTCTTCTGCTTCCTCAAATCTGCTGTTATATGCTTCCAGTGTATTGTTAATTTCATTTATTGTGCCTTTCATTCCCATAAGATCTGCTATTTTTCAATGTATGCTTTCAAATTTTTCTTTGTGCTCACCCAGTGTCGTCTTAATATATCCTTAATCTCTTTAGCCATCTCATTGAATTTATTAAGGAGATTTTTTTTAAACATCTATGATTAGTTGTCTCGACTCTTTTATGTTATCTGGAGGCTTATCTTCTTCTTTTGACTGGGCTATATCTTCCTGTTTCTTGGGAAACAGGAGCTGAGGATGTTGTTGGTACTATAAGATGTGGAGGCTAAAGCTGCCTGCGTTGTCCCAGGAACTGATGAAGTTTCTCCTACCTTTCTCCTCTGCCAAGGGTCAGAGCCACAGCCATGTGTAATAATCCAAGTCATGTAGGCCAGGACTGTCTGTAGTTGCCCAGGGAAACTGATGCAAGTTCATGCCTCAGGTGTGGGCAGCAATCTATGATGGGTGGTCCAAGTAGACTGCCAGGGGTGGAGATAGACCCTCTAGAGTGCCCAAAAATCTAATCTGTGTGGGCCAAATGTACATGCAATTGCTCTAAGAGGTTGAGGGAGTGCTGTCCCTTCTGCCCTTTAGGGGGTGGGGATGGAATCACAGGCACCCAACAGTTCAGTCCGTGTAGGCTGAAAGTGCTTGCCATTACCTGGAGAGGATGAGGAAACACCAGTCCCCTCCTATCCTATTTGGGGGTGTGGGTGGATCCACAGATGCCTAGCAGTCCAGTCCATGCAGGCTGTAAGTGCCTGCCATTACCTGGAAAGGCTCAGGATACAGTTTCCCTTCTATCCTACTTGGGTGTTGTGATGGGGCTACAGGTGTTCTGAGTATTCAGCCTGTGTGGGTTAAAAGCACCTGCAGTTATACAGAGAGGGTGGGGAAACACAATTCCTCTTTTATCCTATTGGCTTGCGGGGATGGAGCCCAGGTGTCTGATTATTCAGTCTCTGCCAGCTGAAAGCACCTATAGTTGCATGGAGAGGCTGGTGTAGGTCCCTCCAGGTTCTTCCTTGCTGGAGGTGGGGCTGGGGCCTAGAGTAGGGCTACAATATGATCTGGGTGGAAAGAAGCCGGTCCCTATGTCAATGTAATTATCAATCAGCCTCTCTTCCCCTCATGCTGGGGCCGAAGTTAAAATGGCTACTCCCGGCCTCTTTCTGACTCGGACAGGTTCAAACTTTAGCTGTTCTTAGTATTATACTTTAGCAAGCTGAATTTACTAATCAGTAGCTGAAGCCGGTGCCCAACTGTCTCTTCCTTCTCCATTTTTGGGAAATGCAACTTCCAACCCCAGCCACGGAATAGCTCCCCAGGTGGCTTGCACTGCCAATGAAGGATGGGCACCTGTCTCTGCGGCATGGAGTGCCCTACTCATGAATCTTCACTGCAGATGGGCAGTCTCCTCTTTCCATTCTTTCAAGGATGTTGCAGGATGCTCTTCTGGTCTCCTGGGGCCCTCAAACAGGTACTTTAGATAGCTCTGTTTAGATTACTAACTGCCATGTAGGACAAGCTGACCCTTATAACGCCTTACTCAGTCGCCATCTTGCCCCTGTCCTGCATCGATTATCTTTTTAAAAAATGAGGAAGAAAATGTATTTTAAATAATTACCTACTGCTCCTGAGAACCAGGGAAGAAAGAAGAGGATGAGTAGATATGGGGGAAAGTATCCCTCAAATGAATCTGAAAAACCCAGGAAAAATCCTGGGTTTTCTCTTCACTCTCATTTCATGGGTTGCTCTCTGTCTTTTATACCATTTCTCTCATTGGCTTGCTCTCCTCTTCAAAAGTCCCTTCCTACCTCCCTAAAACCCTGCATTTGATTTTGAAGCTTTTTTAGTACAATTGGTTGGACTAACAAATTACCTTTTACTCACTTTTGCTCCAACTCCTAATCAAGCAATAAGAGTAACATCATTTCTTAACATGTTTACAAAAATTTGCAAAATACCCTATTTTAATCTGTACATTTTTTTTTGGTGGATGTAAAGCATGCCTTTAAATAAAGAAAATATTTTTATAATTTGAGAATAAATTTTAGGGGTTGTTTCACCCTCAAGATTTTTTTGAAGTTTCTAATCAGAACAGCTTTGAGGACAAAATTTGATGTATCCCTTATTCACAATACATTTTTTAAAAGTCAGGATTTATTAAATTCTACCTCTCGGGATTTTAAAATGAATGTGCACTCTCTACCGCTTTTGTTGCCAAGGGAGCTCACATCTGCCCTGGCAAACCTGCCCATGGAACGATGTCAGCTGAGATAAATGAATGAGAGTACATGTGGTTCTGCAATAATAGTGCAATTTGGAATTAGCTAAAGGGTGACATCATCTTTTTGCTGTGGTACCTGCCATCCTAAGTAGCAATAAGTCTATCCTAGCTAGAAAATGAATTATAAGGAGATTACACTGGCAAGGAGGGATGGAACATGAAAAATAGGAAGTAAAATTTGAAAAGGAAGTAGCTTAGAATATATCTAGTCCATAATATTTTTTCTAATGTAAGGCCTTGATTTAATTGCACATCATAATTTTCTATCATTTTGTATTATGTGAGAAGATGCAAACCTTCTTTCATAATGGCTGGTTTGCTGTATATATACACGTGCACCACCAGAGCATAAATAGGAATGTTGGAATTGATTTTAGTCTTTAAAGGGCACATTTAAATGCTGGCAAATAAAATGCCTTTATCAGTTAAAACCACTTACTGTGATTCCACATGCCTCACTGGTAACATTTGAAGGAGAGTTTTCTGGGTTTTATTTGGCCTCCAAGAGAAGAGTGTCATCATCCTTCATGCTAATGAACCCCCAACAACAGTTTGGTTTCTAGGGAGGAGCAGTATGTGACTTTGTATCATTCTTTGGAGGGCAGGTCAGTGTTAACTCATTGCTTCTTCATCTTTTAAAAAATTAATATCCACTTTATTGAGATAGAATTCACATACCAAATTATTGCTTCTGTTGCTCACTTTTTAGAATGCAACCAAAACTCCTATATCTCCCTTCCGATATCCACAGCCATCAGATGAATTTCTGGAAAGGCATTGATCACAGCTATGGGGAATAAATATTGCAGATTGATCAAGTAAAAAACTCAAATTTCAAAGCTGGATCAAAGAGTCATGAAAAGGAAGGAGACACAGAAATGAAGGAAAAAGGTTTACAGAAGTGAAATGATCAGTTGATTATTGAAAAGAAAGTCTGCTGTTTGAATAAAGACAAAGAGCTTTCATTGTTGGCTTCCCACCCAGCCATGCCTTTTTAAATGTAGCACCCCAAGATCCAGAAACCAGAATTAGCTTGACTTTAATTAGTTATAATGGAAATTTACCAAACATCAACGAAAAATTTACAAGGCAATTTCATTTCCAAACCGTGTTCACATATTTCAGGTAAAGTGGTGTCTTCACAAATATCATTTTTAATATAGTATTTTATTTGCAAAAGCTATTTTTGTACCTCAGGGAACAAATAGTTCCGATCTGGCTTCATAGAATTCTATTATGTGAAAAATTCTGTAGAACTGTTGGGATCAGAAGTCCCTGAACACAGTGCAGGCATATTTGGTAATGAAAATGTTCTTTTGGTAGAGTATTATGTTTTATGTTTTAAAAGTATTGATATGCAAGAACTCAAGTAGGAGTAGAGTAGAGGTGGTAAGTAGGAATAACATTTTATATTTGAGTAGAATTTATCCTTTCCCAAATACTGTGACCCCACCAAAGCCCAGTAGCAAGTGTTATCCTCATTTTACTGAGATAAACATGCATCTAAGAAAGATATGTTACAAGTTTCAGAAAATCCAGCTCAAATTCTCTTAAATGTTTTGACTCACAAAATTGAAAAGTCCAGGGCTAGAACTAGCTTTTGGTGTCCATTGAAAGAAGGATCCGAATGATATAATTAGGGCTCAATCTTTCTTGACATCTCCCAGTTCTGTTTTCATATATGTAGTTTTCTTCTAAGACAGGATTTCCCTGTAAGGAAGCAAGATAGTTGTTAATAGCTCTCGGCTTACACCTTCAGCTCTAAATACAGCAGAAAAAAATAAAGTGCCTCTTTCTCAACATTCCCAACAAATGTCTAGAGAGTGTGTCTCATTGGCTCTGAATGGGTCACATGTTCATCCCTGAACCAATCACTGTGGCCAGAAAGATGTGGCACTCTGAGTAGCCAGGCTGGAGACAATAACTCTTGAACTGAACGCATGGAATGTGGGGCAGGGATGGTGCTCTACAAGGGATTGGGGGCATTTTTATCTGAATATGGGGAATGGATACTGGATGGGCATAAACTAACAGATGAGCAACAAGATGTTAATAAGATAATACAATTAAAAGGATTTAAGTCCAGGCTAGAACCCAACTTTATTGAATCTTGGCCAGACCTGGATGAGGAATAAAACTGAAAAACTGGGAAACAAGACAAGGATATCCCAGGAGCTGACTTTTAAGTGGGAGCATATAGTTAAGGAGACAGACAAAACAAACAAACAAACAAACAAAAAAACAAACAGTTAACAGAAGTAGGTGGATTTAGAAAGGAGGCTTTACTTTAAGTAAAACTTGACCCTCATCAAGACTGCAGAAAAATTCCCTAATGGACAGACCTGAGCCACCTCCTTCCTCCTTCCTCCTATTCATATACATAAATATGTACATACATATACACACATATATGTATTCATATGTGTCTGTACCTGTACCTATACCTATACCTATACCTATACCTATACCTATACCTATACCTATACCTATACCTATACCTATACCTATACCTATACCTATATATGCTCTCTCTATAATTGGACTCCTGGGAGAAATCCTAATTTCTGTCTCTGACTCTGACTCAACTCCAAATTATCTTCTTCAGTTTTCACTGGGTCTTGAGACAGGTCTGCCTAAGTTTGTTGCATCTCATTGTGCTGTTTGTCAGGCCACTCTAAGGAAATCTTGACACCAGTACTTTTTGTGTTGCTGCCCTGGCTACCTGCCATTCTTGTTTAGAGTTCTAAGTCTCAATTCAAGCAGGTGAAACACACTCAGATCAAAATAAGCTTCATTAAGGAAAATGTTTCTCAAAATGTGGTCTCCCACCCAGATTACCTGCATTTTGCTAAAATTCCTAAAGTCTACACCAGCCATGCTGAATTGGATTCTCTTGAGTTGGGGTCCAGGAATCTGCCTTCTAAATAAGTTCTCCAGGTGTTTTGATTGTGCTTTAAAATTTGAGAGCACTTCTCTGAGGGGTATCTGGTTTGTCCATTGTAGGGTTGAGAATCTTAATTCCATTAGTCAGGTAGAGACTAGCTCAGACACCAAGGGATTAAAATTATACCAGCTATTTATAAAAAATTTTAAACTATATAGATATATACATAAGGAAAAAATGATAGTACCCCTTCAATGCTTCCTCCAACCCCACTCTGTCCAGAAGTAACCAGTGTTAACAGTTAAATGTGTTATCTTTTAGACTTTTTTCTGTCTCTGTGTCTAAATATGTATTGTATATAGACAATAAGGTCACATATTCTATATTATTCTTTTTATACATAGAAAGATACCTTGAAGATTTAAACTTATATATAAAATGTACCATATATACAGAAAGGTATATAAAACATATATACATAGTTTGAAGAAGAATAATTTAAAAAACGAACACTTTTGTATCCACCTTTTAGCTTATGAAATAAAACATTATCAATACCTCAGAAGCCCCCTTCTGTGCTCCTCCACAATTACATCACCCTTCCTTTCCCCAGAAGTAACTACTACCCTGATGTTTTGGCTTTATTTACTTTATAGTTTGCCATGTTAGTTTTGAAAAGCTAAATAGCAAGCACAAGCCTGTGAAAGATAGGGGCACTATCACTGCTATTGGATAGAGGCTTCTAGGAGAGGGTAAGCCAAGAAGAGCCACCTCCCTGAACATTTCTAAGAGTCTCTAATGGAGAAGTCAGTGGGCATGGTTATGGGTAGGTCCTGGAACCACTGATGCATTGTGGCATTTGCTGGGGCTGAAATGTCGACCAGGGACTGCACGTTTTGGAAGAAATATGGGCAGAGGAAGAGGGTTGTTGCGCATTTTCTGCTTCTAAACTGTCCATGTCTTACCTCTAGCCCTTAGGTGTAGGTCAGAGCAGAACAATTTTGAGGCAAAATGAGTGTCCTCAGCTGACCTAGACAGCAGCCTGAAGGTGAGAGAGAAACTTTATCAGCACATGATCAAGTCTTGAAGATTTTTTCTTCTTTTCCTTTAAGGAAAAAAAATGGATTTTTAATTTCTGCTTCGTTGAAAAAGCTTTTTGGAAATCTCAAAAATACACAAAAGTGGAGAAAATAGTACCCAAAATACTCATCACTTCAAAACTTCAATAATTTTCAGTTTATGGTCACTCCAATTTAATCTCTAATAACTGCTCCCACCCAACTCTTTCTTCTCTCTCTCCCACTGGATGATTTTGAAGAAAATTCCAAACATCATATAATTTCATTTGTAAATATTTTATTATTTATCTCCAAATGATAGTGGTGCTTTTTTGAAACCACAATACCATACTACACCTAAAAAGTTAATAAATGCCCAGTAACTTCAAATATCTAGTCACTGTTCAAATTTCTCCGATTATCTCATAAATATTTTATATAGTTGGTTTGTTTGAATCAGAATGCAAACAAGGTCCACACATTGCATTGGGTTGATTATATTGCATTCTTTTCCATATTATAGATATAGTCATAATTTATTCAACCACATCCATCCATATTCATGAACATTTATCTTTTTTCAAATTGAGTTTTAATTACAAACAAACTGCAATGACTTCATTGTAAATGTTTTTCTGCACAGGTACAGGTATTTCTGCAGGATGAGGAGTCTTGGAAACTGCCATGTTGTCCTACAAAAAAAGCCTTTACCAATAAAATGTCTATCAACAGCATATGAAAGTGTTTGTCCATACCCATCCTGGATTTTATTGATATTTTGAATTCTTTTGCCAATCTGACTGGGGGAAAAATGCTAGCCTATGGCTTTTCCCTAATTTATCTATTTAAATAGCAAATTACATTAATAGATGTTCTAATATTGAATTCTCTTTGCATGATATATTACTTTAAAAAATATAATGCTGTGTTTGCTTTTCCCCTTTAATTTGGAATATATATACTTACAAGTTATTGATTTTTTTTGAGACAGTGCTCTCCTTCTTATCCTGTATTTATATTAAGGTATACTGATCTGGTAGAAAGAACTGAAGAGCTTTCCATCATTTTTCTCCCTTGGGGAAATAAAAAGAAAACACAAATATCACCTGTTTCTTAAAGTTTTGAAAGAACTCATTGAATAAAACTCTCTCCAGGTGCCATTTTTGAAATGATATTATTGATTGTGTTTTCAGGTTCTTTTATATTAATAGTTATTGATCTATTGAGATTTTCAACTAGTGAAGTTATTTAACTCAGGAATTATGAAGTGAGAAAAGTACTTTGTTCTGAGAAGAATATTCAAGTTATTTCACATATTCGCCTGTAACAACTTATATACAATAAACTATATAATGATATATAGTAGGTACTAAGGCAGCCTTGCTGTTCATGTCACTCTTGAGTGATACTTCACTGAGGAACTGGGGATAACATTTAACTAGCATGTGCCCAAGTGAGATTCTGGTCTGGTTCCCTTTGCTAGGTATTTGGTAGGTATCACCTTGTTCTTATCCAGCCTTTTCCTGCTTCAAGGCCTTATTAGTGAGTTCTAATCTTTGTTTATGTAGTCTTTAAGCATTGAGTTCTTCTCTATTAATTTAATGGAAGGCTTCCCTTTAAGGTGCCCTGCAACTAATGGCTCTGGCTGTGTAATTCTTTCTCCCTCTCCAACAAGTGAGAATCCTGCATCTTTAGCTCTTTGCTGCTTTTTCTACAAGACCAGCATTTTCCTGCTTTCTGTGGCCATGGCAGCTTATCTTTCTCACCTGCCCCCTCCTTTTTTTCACCTTTCTTTCATGGTAAGAGTTTTTCTTGGATGGAGGTTATGTTGAAAGTTTCTTCATGGGAGGAGATAGTAATGCTGTGGTATCTTCTGGTAATGATGTTCAATGTCCTCTCTCACCCCATATCACCAAGCAGTAACTTTGGACTTACTGTTTTTGCCTTCACGATGCCAGCGTTCTCAAAGTGTCTTCCATGAAAAAGAGTTCTAGGGTAATTAAAATTGGGAGATATTGGATTAAGATGAAAATGGTTTTTTTGAACCGTTTTCTAGAACCTTGACTGGAATGTTACTATCCATTGTAAATCTCCAAGTGGGAAATATAGGGATCTCTAAATTTATTCTATTAAACACTTATTAACATTTTGCAGTACTAGTGTTCTGCAACAACACTTTAGGAAACTTTATTTCCTTTTCCTTGCTCTAATTAGCCAGTCTTAATATACTATAATCTGAATAAAATGGAGTCTCAACATATTGTGACATTCAAAAGAAACCCAAGCCTGGCAAAAAAATTACCCACCTATAAAAGCAACATAAGTCGGTAAAGACAGATGCCTCATGAAGACAGAGTGAAAATGTCCCCTTTTCATCACCTCTCTGGGGTCTCATTTCTGCAAGCTCCAGCCCTTTTGATTTCTCTTCTCACCTTCCAGATCTATTATGTTCTTTCAAGATTAGCTCCATGTTCTTTCTCAGGTAAATTATTTGGCCTCTCTTGAGCTTTTCTAGTATTCTGTTTTACTTAATACTGAGATCGTTACAACAGTGTTTCTGGAAGCTAGGCAGAACAAAGATTGTACCTCAGTAGGCAGGGGAGGGTGAGAAGGCCATTCTGGGGGTTTTGGAAGAAGCATACACAGCACCATTCTCTCCTGGGTAATAAAACATGGGAGTCAGACTGATGATGCTCAAAAGAACAGCTACCTGGAGAATGAGACTTACACGTACCCACAGAGTTACAGGCAGATCTGGGCCAGCACAATAGAGTCTATGACTTAGAAAGAACCCAGACCCCAGAAGGGCCTCAGCCACACATTCTTGGTTCCTTCTTCCCATTTCAACAGTCAGATGAATCATTCCTTTTCTCAAGGGGGAGCTGTATCCTTGTCATAGTCTATATGCCTGACCAACACAACAGCTTTCTCATAAATATTTATTTGCAATACTGTAGGCCTGGTCTCATTTTTCTGAGCCAGTAGGCTGGGTCCCAGCCCATTTTCTTCCCATTCATGACATACCCTACAGTAACCTAAATTGCACAGGGACTGCTTTCTTTCACCCACTATAAACATTCTCACTAATGCCGTGGCTATTGGCCCGTGACATTTTGTCATCCATGACTGAGTTGTACTTTATCTTGGAATTTAGAAAATATGCTTATTTTTTCTCCACAAGAACTTGTTAGTTTTCATACAACTGTGGTCAATAGGATTCCCCTGCCTTAAGTCTTCTCCTACTTAAGTCTATCCACTGACATGACCTGATAGTCCATATCAGCCTCTGACATGAGGGGTCATATTGTGGGATATCTTATATACATATTTTTTTCAAGAGCAAGTATTTTATTATTTTATCAGAGATGTTGTAGGTTTACAGAAAAATCATGCAGAAAATCCTGAGTTTTCATGTACCAGTCTAATATTAACACCTTGCATTTGTGGTACATTGGTAACAACCGATAAAAGAACACTTTTACAATTGTACTATTAAATATAGCCCATGGTTGACATTAGGGTCCACTGATTGTGTTGTACAGTCTTAGGGTTTTTTAGAAAATTTTTATTCTAGTAACATGTGTACAATCTTTTAAAATTTCCCCTTTTAATCATATTCAAATATGTAAATTTAGTACTGTTAATTACATTCACAATGTTGTGCTACCATCATCACCATCCATGACCAAAACTTTTCTCTGTACAGTTTAAGCATTAAGTTCCCATTCTCTACCCTTACTTCAGCCCCTGGTAACCTGAGTTGGGATTGCTGGGTCATATGGTAATTCTGTACTTAACTTTTTGAGAAACTGCCAAACAAAAAAACCAATTCTGGGGAGCTGATGCGGCTCAGTGGTTGAGTGCCGGCTTCCCACACATGAGGTATCTATTGGGCTCATTCCCCGGCCCTAGTAAGAACAACAAATTCTGAAATCATGGACTCAAACAGGTATTTATTGTTAGTTTATTTGTTTTTATGAGGGCCTGGGATGGGAACCAAACCTGGGACCTTCTTTTTTAAGATGTTTCTGGCTAAATGGGGCCCCTTACCCTTCCAAATAAATTTGGTAATTGGGTTTTCCATTTCTTTAAAAAAAGCTGATGGAATTTTTATTGGGATTGCATTGAATCTGTATATCCATTTGGGTAAAACTGGCATTTTAACGCTATTTAGTCTTCCCATCCATGAAAAAGGAATGTTCTTCCATTTATTTAGGTCTTCTTTGATTTTTTTTAGCAATGCATTGTAGTTTTCTGAATGCAAGTGCTTTACGTCCTTGGTTAAGTTTATTTCTAAATATTTTGATTCTTTTTATCACTATTGTAAATGGAATTTTTTCCCGACTTCCTTCTCAATTGTTCAATACTAGGATATAGAAACACCACTGATTTTTGCACAATAATATTGTATCCTGCCACTCTGCTGAATTTGTTTATAAGCTCTAGTAGCTTTGTTGTAGATTTTTTGGGATTTTCTAGGTATAGGATCATATCATTTGCAAATAGCACAAGTTTTACTTCTCCCTTTCTGATTTGGATGCCTTTTATTTCTTGTTCTTGCCTACTTGCTCTGTCTAGAACCTCTAGACAGAGGTGACAATGAGCATCCTTGTCTTGTTCCCTGTCTCAATGGTGAAAGCTTTCAGTCTTTCACCATTGAATACAATGTTAGCTGTGGGTTTTTCATATACGCCCTTTATCATGCTGAAAAAGTTTCTTTTGATTCCCATCTTTTGGAGTGTTTTTATCAAGAAAGGATGCTGGGTTTTGTCAAATGCCTTTTCTGCATCAATCAAGATGATCATGTGATTTTTCTTCTTTGATTTATTAATGTGCATTATGCTGATTAATTTTCTTGTGTTGAACCACCCTTGCATGTCTGGGATATAAGCCACTTGATCATGATGAATAAGTCTTTTAATGTGTTGTTGGATTTGATTAGCGAGTTATTTTGTTGAGGATTTTTGCATCCATATTCATTAGGGAAATGGACCTGTAGTTTTCTTTTTTCTTAATATCCATATCTGGCTTTGGCAGAGGGTAATATTGGCTTCATAGAATGAGTTTGGTAGTGTTCTTGCCTGTTCAAGTTTTTTGAAGAATTTGAGTAAGATTCGTGTTAAATCTTTGAATGTGCTTTATAGTTCACCTGTGAAGCCGTCTGGTCCTGGGTTTTTCATTTTGGGGAGTTGTTTGATGATTGTTTTAATCTCCTTGCTTGTGATTAGTTTGCTGAGGTCTTCTATTTCTCCTAGGGTCAGTGTAGTTTGCTCATGTGTTTCTAGGAATTTGTCCATTTTGTGCATGTAATGTAGTTTTTTGGCGTATAGTTGTTCATAGTATCGTTTTATGATCTGTCTAATTTATGTGGATTCAGTGGTAGTATACCCCCTCTCATTTCTGATTTTATTTATTTGTATCTTCTTTCTTTTTTTCTTTGTAAGTCTAGCTAAGGGTTTGTCAATTTTGTTGATCTTCTCAAAGAACCAAGTTTTGGTTTTGTTGATTCTATTGTTTTTTTTCCCTCAATTTCATTTATTTCTGCTCTGATCTTTATTCTTTCTTTCCTTCAGCTTAGTTTGTAATTATTTTGCTGTTATTTTTCTAGTTCCTCCAGATGTGCAGTTAGGCATTTGATTTTAGCTCCTTTTTCTTTTTAAATGCAGGCATTGAGGGCTATCCCTCTCACTACTGCCTTTACTGTATCCCATAGTTTTTTTTTCCCTTTCTTTTTACAGGAGCTTTAAATTACATAAATGTAACTTTGAAATTATAGGGGATTCCCATATACCCCACTCCTTCCTCCTCCTACACTTCTCCCATTAGCACCGTCTTTCATTAGTGTGGTACATTTGTTAGAACTGATGAATACGTATTGAAGCTTTGCTACTAAACATGGTCTATAGTTTACATTATGCTTTACACTTTGCACCACACAATTTTATAGTTTTTGACAAAATGTTTAATGGCTTGTATCTGTCATTGCATTAATTCCAATGTCCCAAAAAATGCCCCATGTTACACTGATTCTTTCTTCTCTCTCCCCTCAGAACCTTTGGTGATCACGGTCTTTATATCAATGTTTCAAGTTCTTCCATTACTAGAATAATAATAAGTCTACTTTAGTCCATAGTTGCATTCCCCACTTGTTTGTTCGTTCCTCAGTTTTGAGGATTTTGGGATGGTGATGCTCACTCTGCTTCCAGTTGAGAGGGGGCTTAGATCCCAGGGGGCAGATGGATGGAGCTGTATTGCTTGCAGTTGTAAATATTCTCTGTTTTTTGGGATGGGTGTTTTCCATCATCATCGTTTTGTTATTTGTCCTGGGTGAATCTGATGAATTGGAGAGTAGGTATTGCTGCAACTCTGTGAGATTCAGGACTCAGCTGGTATATAAACAGCCAGAAGATTTAAGTCTCTGGGACATATATTTAACAGGTATAGTGCTAATTATAGGTTTAAATAAAAGGTACAGAAGAACCATGTGTAGGAAAATTATAAATGAATCTAACTCTGATATATTGGGGAGATGGGTTATCATATATTCCAAGGTAAGGCCTATCAATGGACTGCCAATTTCCTGGGGTTGTCTGCCCTGCTTATAGTATCTAGATATCTCTAGAGCCCTCAGGTTCATCCCTGCTTGACATTATTTACTGTGGCAGTCAGTGAGATCCTACTGAAATGTGCATAAGCATAACCTTTGGAATGACCTTCTGACTCACTTTGAAATCTCTTAGCCATAAAAACTCATTTGTGTTTAATATTTTCCCCTTTTGGTCTAGGTTTTTTTTCAAATACATATCAAGTTAGCGCATGGTAGTAATCCCTCAGTGCCAGGTAGGCTCATCCTCGGAAGTCATGTCCCATGTCGAGGGTAATGTAGTGAATTTATATGTTGAGTTTGGCTTAGAGAGAGGCCACATTTGACCAACAAGTAGGCTTTCAGGAGGTAACTCTTTGGCAATATATGTTACAGGCTAAGTTTTGATTTCACAAGAATAAGGTTCATATGTACAAACATCAATATCAAGGGCCTGCCATATTGGTCTGTCTTCCTTTGCTAGGCACTGTCCATGTACTCTAGAGATTCTTGCCACTCTATGAGAGAATGTAGCAGGACTCACCAGGATGGGAATTCAATATTCCATTGGTTATTGTGTGGGTCTCCACCTACTGAGACAACACCCTATGACCACATGAACACATTCATATTCCATAGAAGCATGTCTCAGGTATATCCCTCCCCACCCATCCCCGCCCCCCACTGATACCCCACACCAGTGTTCCATAGGTTTTGATATGTCGTGTTCTTGTTTTCATTTGTCTCAAGATATTTACTGATTTCTCTTGCAATTTTTTCTTTAACCCACTGATTGTTTAACAATGTGTTGTGAATTTTATTTGTAAAATTTTCCTTTTCCATCTGTAATTGATTTCCATTTTCATTCCATTATGATTAGAGAAAGTGTTTTGTATAATTTCAATCTTTTAAAATTTATTGAGACCTGTCTTGGGACCCAAAATATAGTCCATCCTGGAGAAGGATCCATGAGCTCTTGAAAAGAATGTATATCCTGCTGTTTTGGGGTGCAGTGCTCTATAGATGGCTGTTAGGTCTAGTTCATTTATCGTATTAGTCAAGCTCTCTGTTTATTCTCTGTTCAGATGGTCTATCCAATACTGAGAGTGGTGTATTGAAGTCCAAGTATTTTGTGGAGACATCTATTTCTCCCTCCAGTTTTGCCTGTGTGTACCTCATGTATCTTGGGGCACCCAGGTTAGGTGCATAAATATTTATTATAGTTATTTCTTCTTGGTGAATTGCCCCTTTTATTTGAAGGACAGTTTTGCCAGTATAGAATTCTTGGCTGGCAGTTTTTCTCTTTCAGTACCTTAAATACATCATACCATATTCTTCTTGCCTCCATGGTTTCTGATGAGAGGTTGTCACTTAATTTTATTGAGGTTCCCTTGTATGTGATGCTTTGCTTTCTCTTGCTGCTTTCAGAATTCTCTCTTTATCTCTGATATTTGGTCTATTCAGATTTATTCTCTTTGGGGTGCATCGTCATTCTTGGATATTTATAATTATGTCTTTCTTAAAGGTTGGGAATTTTTCATACATTATTTCCTTAAATATTCTTTCTGCCCCCTTTCCATTCTCTTCTCCTTCTGAGACACTGATAATGTGTATGTTTGTGTATTTCACATTGTCATTCCATTCCTTGAGACCCTGTTCCATTTTTTCCATTCTATTCTCTTTCTATTCTCCTGTCTTCTCAAGTTCGGATGGTCTGTACTTAAAATCACTAATTCTGTCTTCAATCAATTAAAATTTGCTGTTATATGCCTCTAATGTATTTTTAATCTCATCCATTGTGTCTTTAATTCCCATAAGCTCTGTTACTTTTCTTTGCAGGCTTTCAAATATTTCTTTATGCTTACTCAGTGCCTTCTTTATATCCTTTAGCTCTTTAGTCATATTTTCCTTCAACTCTTTGAATTTATCTAGGAGATTTGTGTGATTATCATTGATTAATTGTCTTAAATCCTGTATCTTATCAGGATATTTGTTTTTTTTCCTTTGGCTGAGCCATCTCTTCCTGTTTCTTAGTATGGGTAGTAATTTATTGCTGATGTCTAGGCATCAGAATGTGTTGGTGAATTTACTCTGACAGTCAATTTTCTCTCTTGCCTAGTATTTTTTTTTCTCTATGACTCTTCTATGATTTTTGGTTTAACTTATTCTTGTCTTTAAAATTGACCAGCTTTAGTTATCAAAATCAAGTCAGGGACTCACTAATGGGGTGCAAATGTTTTCCCAGAGTCTAAGTACAAGAGAGACCTAACAGCAGTTTTTCTCCTTGCAGTTTCCTCCTGGCCAGCAGATGAGCTTTTTGGTGAACCTTTCCATGGATGTGTCTCTTTCAAGCTCTGCTTGCTGGAGCTTGTGATCTGGCCAGAGTTGAGATTCAAAGCGAGCTCTGCTGGCCAAATTCACCAAGAGAAACCACTCTCTACCCTCTGCCTCACTCTCACTCTTCCCAGAGAAGAGGATGTCTGTTCCCTTCTCAGTCAGCTGCAGTGAGCCATGGGTTTCATCCAGGCTGCCAAACTTGAGGGTGCAGGCTGGGTGCTGTTCCTGGCCACCACGGGGGTTTAGTAACTCATGGTTGTCATTTTGGATTCTTTGTCTCTCTGTCCCTCACTTTCCTGGGTTTTGTGTAGGGCTTTCCTGGTCTGCCGACCCCCAAAGCAGGTCCATTGGATAGCATTTTGTCTTTTCTCTCTCTCTTTTTTTGTGTGTGTAAGAGAGTTGAGCCCTGCCTGCCTACTCCAATGCCATGTTCCTGGAAATCTCCCCCCTCCTTTTTTTTTTTTTAATTAACATTTTTTTTTTTCCCTGAAGCATGCCTTACTTTTGACCTATGCCTGAGATGCCTCTCAAACTAGCATGGATGCTTTATGTTTTGATGGAGAGTGTTATGAGACTCTGACTAAAGATTTGTGACCTTCTGCTTTAGAAAGACTTCTTCAGACCTTATTTAGCAGCACATGCAACCCACTGAAGCCCTCTACACACTCTGAAGATATCAGAAGATGGAGAAATAAGGAGAAGTCTGGGTTTTGGGAATTCTCATCCTTGTTTATTCCTATTTAGCAGAAGTACAATGCAATCAAAATGCAGCCCAGTATTGGGGCTCTGTAGTTCTTGTCACACAATTCAGAGTTGTACATAGAATCCTTGAACTCCCTTGCTGTGTGACTCCAGATAACTAAGTTCCCCAAAGAGGAGATATAACCTACAGTGAGACTGTGGGGTATTGATATTGTGACTCTTTCCTTCTTTTTCTTTATATCTTATCTGAGATGTATGTAGTGATAAGAATTGAGTGAGGCGGTTTTTAAGGCTCATGACTCTAAGCATGAATCCAGTGACAAGTGCTGACTCAAATTCATCTAGCTCCTTGTATTAGTCAGGGCTCTCTAGGGAAACAGAATCTACAGTAGATATCTATAAACAGTGTGAGATTTTATAAAATTTTCTCACGTGACTGTGGGGATGCACAAGTCCAAATTCCATAGGCAGGCTGTAAACCAGGGACTCTGATGAAGGTCCTTGATGAGTTTCCAGGAGACGGTGGTTGTCTGAAGTTGAGCTGGAATTTCTCTCTGAATGCTGAAATCACTTCCCCTTTTAAGGCATTCAATTGATTGGATAAAACGCCACTTATTACTGATGGCAATCTCCTTCGTTGATTGTAGAGGTAATCGGCCATTTATGCAATCAAGCCACTGATAATTAAAGTCCATAAATGTCCTTGTATTATATTAGCCCAGTGCTTGTTTGACCAAACAACTGGGTGCAATTACCTGGCTGAATTGACACATTAGCCTAACCATCACACTCCTCAATGAAGATTTTTTTTTTTTTAATTTAAGGGAGGAGACCTTCAACTAGGCCTATTTAGCTCCAATGATTTCTCTTTTACCCCATACCTTTCCCAAAGACCTGGCTTCAGTCTCGTTCTTGGTGATGCCTTCCTGACCACCACAGTACATAGCAATTTTGTCAATTCAATGATGGCCACTGAATTAGTGTTACTGAGCACTTGAGTTGTGCCAGGTGCTGGGTTGGGGAATGGAGGCATTGACAAAGATGAATGACAAGGTTCCAGTCTTCTAAGGATACACTATTTGGAAGAATAGTCAAAGCACTTATTATCTTTACTATTGACTGGAGTCTATTAAACTGCTACAGGGAGGCATTATATTCTATGTGAGTGGTGTCCCCTAGAATTGAGCAAATTGGAGGGCAGTCTTATTGAATGCTAATCTGATACCATCATGTTTTGCTTTATCCCTATGCAACTGAATTCTTTTTGAGGGCCAGAGTTATTTTGATAGCTTTTGTATCCTTATGCACAGGGTTTAGCATGCTGATTTCTCTTTAATCAAAATTCAGGAAATACTTAATTGAGTTTTTGAAATAACTTTCCTGGTGAGATTATTAAATTAACTGCCATACTGTTATGGGAGCAGCTGGATACCAACTCCTTATCCATCATGGAAGGAAGTGGAGGGAGGGATGGAGAACCCACTTTTATAAAGCTCCCCAGGTGATTTTCTTCAGAGCATCTACAAATTTTGTCTCAAGATTTCAGCATATGAATATCAGAAAGCAGGCTGACTGACATAAAATGATTCATGTATCACAAACAGCCCAAGAAGTGATGTTAAAGCCAGGGCCCATTAGAAATCTCTTTAGAATAGAAGATGACTATAATAACTCAAAAGGAGCAAAATCAACAAGAATTAAAAGAGAAGAGAAAGGCTTGATTGAACCATGATATTTTAGTTACCTGTTGCTGCATAACAAACCACTCCAAACCTTAAAACAACAATCATTTATTATTTCTCATGATTATGGGGTTGATTGGGTTCAGCTGGGTGGTTTCTCTGTTCCAGATGGTAAAACTGAGGTCACTTGTGTAGCTGCATTCAGTTGGGAGCTTGGCTGAGACTGGAACATCCAAGATGGCCTCTTGTTATCCAGGGCCTCTCTTCCTGTGACTACTCGTCATTCAGTACTCTCGCCCAAGCTTCTTTATAGCATGACAGTTTGCTTACAAGGGGAGGAAGCAGAAGCTGCTAGTACTTTTAAGGCCTGGGCTCAGAAGTCCTAGAACATCACTTCTGCTACATTTTATTGGATGAAATGAGTGACAGGGCCAGCTCAGATTCAAGGGAGGGGAAATAGACTTCACCTCTTAAGGTTAGGAGTGGCATGTGTGTGCAAGGAGGGGAGGAATTGTTAGTGGCCATATTTGGGTGCTATCTACCACATGTAGTCATAGTCACGTCTGGCACAAACAGTAAGAAGTGCTGTATACCTTTGGACCATCTAAACCAGGGTGTCTTAATCAGGGGTCCACAGATCCCCTTGGGGGTCTGTGGAAAAATTTCAGGGGGTCCGTGAGCTTGAATTGAAAAAAATCAATTTATTATCTCTATTTTCTCTGACCTCTAACTGAAATCTAGCATTTCCTTCACTTATGAATGTATGCAATAAATTACAGTAGTATTCATTTCATGTCACATTACAGTTGTTGCATATCTTGAAAAATCGCCTATATTCATCCATACTTTGAAATTATGGTAGTTGTTAGACCTGATGCTAGTTGAGTGTCATAAAACTACCTGCCGCGACATTCTGGGAAGGGATCCATAGTTTTTACCTGACTAGCAAAGGGGTCTGTGGAACAAAAAGATTAAGAACCACTGATCCAAACTTAAGCCTATATACAACTAAAGGATCCATACAATTGAATGCTATTCAGAAACAAAGAGGAACCAAACACTGATACACGTTACAACATGAATGTAACTCAAAACATCATGCTAAGTGAAAGAAGCTAGACAGACACAAAAATATATGGTATGGGGAAGCGGATGTGGCTCAGGTAACTGAGCTCCCGCCTACCACAAGAGAGGCCTGTGGTTTGGTTCCTGGTGCCTCCTAAAGAAGATAGCGAGCTGGCGTGATGGGCAGGCACAGCAAGCTGACACAACAAGAGGTACAAGAATAAAAACATAATGAGTGATACAACAAAGCAGGGAGCAGAGGTTCCTGGTACCTCCTAAAGAAAACGAGCAAGACAGTGATGGGATGAGACGGGCAGGTGTGGCAAGCTGATGCAACAAGATGATGCAACAAGAGACACAAGAAGAAAAAACAAAATGAGAGACACAACAAAGCAGGCAAAGGAGGTGGCTTAAGTGATTAGGCACCTCCCTCCCACATCGGAGGTCCCAGGTTCAGTTTCTGGTGCCTTCTAAAGACACAGCACACAGTAAGTGCAAATAACAAGGGAGTGGGGAGAAATAAATAAAAT
>JAQZBX010050580.1:0-19622 GCA_029593785.1 Cabassous unicinctus | reverse complement strand
GATTGAGGAACCTGTAGAATGTGAATATTTGGAGAGACAATCATGGGTCGCAGGCGCTCTGGACTGGATCCCTGAGGGCTGTCAGGCCTGTTGCCTCCGGGTCCTGGGTGCTCACCTGCCGTTCCCGGCGGCCCCGGTGTGGGTGACCCGTGGTGGCTCGTGGTTTCTCCGCTCGCGCTTGTGCTCGCCTGGGAGGGCAGGGGTCCCGTGGTCTCTGTGTGGTGATTGGTTGTCCTCTTGCTCTCCTGAGAGGTGGGCGCTTCTGTTGGGGAAATTGGAGCCGTCTCTGTCCCATCTTTCATGTTGGTTTTATTTCCCGTCGGTTCTATGGTGTCCGATTTTGCGTCTGACCCTGCTGCTTTCCTTCGTAGAGACCTGTCGGGCTGCTTCGCGGTCCTCCACGGCCCCTCTCGCCCTGCGCCCTGTTCTCCTGCCCGCATCCCTCTCTGCCCACCGCCGCCATGGCGACCCTGCCACTCGTCCCTCACTCTCCTGTGTGCACTGGTGTCCACGGCCTCGCTACCATCTACCGTTCCTGCCACCGCCCTCTCACCAGTCTCCCGGGCCTTTCAGGGGTGGAGCTGCGCGCCTCACCTGGCTGGGGCGTGGCGGTGGTGGTGTGGATCCCAGGGGGTGTTTCTGTGGGGACATGCCAAGGAGGACTTTGTGGCTAGGGGTGGCCTTTGCAGCAGGGTAGGAGCTGGCTGTGCCGCGTCGTGCCCAGGGTACAGCAGGCGTGCCATGCCTGGGTCGGGTCTGAGCTGCACCCCTCGGACGGCTTCGCCAGGCCGGCCATGCGGCCTCTGCCCGGTGGCTGACCCTCTCACGGGGCGGGCGGGCGCTGCCATGGGGACTGGCTCACCTGGTGGGGGCCCTGCTGAGGTGTGTGCCGTGGACCTGGCTGTGGACTGTGTCCCCGTGGTCGGGTGAGACACTGGAGGTCGGGTTGTGGCCTGCGTCACCGTCGGCCTTGTGACCGTGGACCGCAGTGTGGCTGTGGGCACCGGCGTGGTCCACGGGCTGGTGGCCGTGGTGCTTGGAGGTGACTCTGCGAGGACAGCCATCCCTCACCATCCCATTCAGACCCGTGGCCTCGGTGCTCCTGCCTGTGCGTGTCCCATGCCTGTCCCTCACCCCCTGTCCCAGTGGGCAACCCCTTCCCACCCTGCCCTGCTGCCCTGCTGTGGGCTGGGCCTGTCAGGCTGGAGGCTGCCGGGAGATGTGCGTGGGCCCCTCCCTCGGCCCCTGCAGGGCCTGCTCGTGCCCCCTGGCAGGCCCGTGGAAGGAGCATGGACACTTGTGTGCCCAGCGCCCACCCATCCTGGGGCCTGGGACAGTCGATGCGTTACCTCCCGCGGAGCCAGTTGGCTTGGTTGGGGGCCCAGAGGCTGTCTCTGCATGTGTGGAGGAAGGGGCCGGAGAGCTGGCCGTGGCCGTGGAGCCCACTGGTGTGGCTGGAGTGAAGCGGGTGTGTCCACTGGTGCTGGGGGTTGCCGTGGTAGTCCTGGGCACCGTCGAGGGAGAGCCTGGGGGACCAGCTGCGCCATCACTGACGTGCAGGGGGCAGCCCCAGTACCCCTTGCCGGGAGCCCCTCAGCCTGCTGGCCCTGTGCTGCGCAGCACCCTTGGGTGGGCCGGTGGGCGGGCGGCCAAGGCCTGCCCTGGGGCCCTCGGGCAGGGGGCTCAGGTGCGTGGCGGAGCTTCGAGAGCCCACAAGTCACCTGTCGGGCACTCTCTGCCCACTGTGGGGCAGCAGCCAAGCTGCCCACGCCCTCCCTCCTCCCACCTCCTGGCCGGCGCCTGCTGCTCCGCTTGTGCGGACGTGCTGGTCCCCAGGTGCACCCCCGCCCCCACCGCTGGGGGCCAGGACACCGGCCGAGCCGGGGAGGGCTGCGTCGCCCTGTGCCTGGCGTGCGTGCGCTCACCTGTGCTGGGCGGCGGCCGCGGCGTGCTGAGCGGTGTTGCTGCTACGGACGGAGCGGCTGGTTACGCGCACGGCTGCCGGGGCCACCCCGACTCAGAGCCTGCCTGCCCTGCCCAGCACCCCCTTTCCCATGGAGACCCCAGGACCGCTCCCTGGGGCCTGGGCCTGAAATGGGAGCCCCCGGGCAGCCCCCTCGCTCTGCAGCCTCTTCTCCGCTGCCTCCCCCTCGTGGTGTGCCTGAGGGGAGCCGAGGCGCCAGCTCCCAGCGCGTGGCCCCAGGCTCATTTCCATTTCCTGGCTCGGGCCACACCCACACCTGGGTCCCCAGGGGCTCTCAGCCTGCAGTCACCTGGGCAAGGAGATGGTGGGGAGGGGGGAGAAAGGCGGCAGCGCCCCGGGGTGGGGAGCTCTGAGAGGCTCGTCCAGGAGCCCGGGCTTGGCAGGCTGGGGTGTGGGGCAAGGACAGGGCAGCCCCCAGGCAGCCAGCGGGACTCACCGCACGGCACGCAGGCCTCCGCACTCTGGTCGAAGTACTCGTCCTGGGAGCAGTTGTAGCAGCCTGGGGCGGGAGTCGGCCTCAGCGGGGCCCGGTAGGCCTCTGGGCCCTCACAGGGCCCTCGGGCTCTTGCTGCAGCTGCTGCCCAGAGGCTGTGCCCCGCCCCGCCGCCGCCAGCAGCTCGGCCCTCCAGTGCCTTGGCCCATGCCTGCCTCCTCCTGCCTGGCCCCCAGGACTGCTGAGACAGCCTCCACCCTCCTGGCTGCCACGGGCCGGCTGCCTCGCCCCTTCTCTCGCCCCCAACCCCAGGTCATCTCATCAGACCTCCCCTCCGTACCTCCCCACCTCAAGGCCACCCCAGTAGACCTCCAGTCCTGCTCTCCTCTGCCCCCGCGTCCCCTCTCTTCTTGGACCCCACAGCGGGCTCCTCACCCACCCACTGCCAGACAGCCCAGCGCGCGCTTCCTTGCAGCGCAGCGGTCCATCCTCCTGGGGCCAGACTCTGCCTGCCTCGCTCCTGCACCCTGTTCAGGTCCTGATGGCTTCCGGACGCGGCCGCCCCTTCCTCCCGTCTGGGAGCCCCAGAACAGCAGGGTCGCCTGTGTCACCTTGGGGGTTGCTCACCTTCTTCCCTGTCCCCTTAGCCCACTCCCCACCTGCCTGTTAAAGCCAGGTCAGCTCCCTGGGAGTAGAGCGCCAGGCCTGGCACAGGCCCCCGCACCAGCCACCACCACCTGCGTCCTCTGCCACCTCACCTCCTCCTTGGGGCCCCTCACTCGCTCTGGCCATCCCTGCCCCAGGGCCTTTGCACTGCTGGTGTGGTCAGCCTGGACACCTTCCTGGCTCCAACCTTTATACCTCCTTGTAGCTGTTACCCAAATGTCTGCTTTCCGCCCAGTCCACCCTGACTTACTTGAAATGAAAGCTCCTCTCTCTCTCCTGCACCCCTGCCCTGCTTTCTTTCTTTCAGTGACACTTGCAGCATCTAACATGCGATAGCTTTTGCTTGTTTTGTTTTCAGGAGCCTCCCTCCAGCAGAAATGGAAGTTCTAGGTGGGCAGGACTGTCAGTTTTGTGTAAGGCTGGGACCAGGCTAGACCAGGGCCTGGTGCTTGGGGTGCCGGGGAGGTGTTTGCCGCGAGCACGTGCATGGGGTCCCCGCCTACCCCCACGCTGGTACCTTCGATGTTGCTGGCTGGGAGGGCCTGCAGGTGGCCGGGGCAGAGGCAGGGCTGGTAGTGCCACGTGCATTTCGCCTCGGGTGTGTACTTGCCGTCCCCGCCCGCCTGCGTGTGCGTGTTGTAGAACTCGCAGTAGATGGCTGGGAAGGAAGCAGCCGTCAGCTGGAGCCGGCCCTGGAGCCGCTGGCCCCAACCTGGGGGCTCTGGGCAGCCTCGGCGGAACAGGGCAGTGTCCACCCGGCCAGTCTGCCCCAGAAGGCCTGAGGGACCGCCGCCCGGTACCGCCCAGGAGAGGCTGGTGGGCGAGGCGGTCCTGGCGCAGGGGCGCCCCTGCCCCCTGCGCACGCCCCGGCCCAGAGCACTCACGGCAGAGGTCGGGGGCCCTCCAGTCCACGCACACGCCCTTGTCCAGGCAGGCCTTGGCGTAGGCGGCCACGGCTTCACACAGGCACTCGCAGTCACCGCCCGTGTCACACCCGCACGTGTCGCGCACGCACGCCTCGTAGTAAGGCAGGTGGTACACCTGCGGGGGCGTCAGAGTGGGCATGCAGGGCAGAGGCTGCCCCCGCCTGTCGGCAGGCCAGGTGAGGGCTAGAGCAGGGGGTGGTCACCACGGCGCCATCGGCAGCCCTGCGCCCCCCTCCACGGCTGACGGCCCTCGGAAGATGCTCCACGCCTCTGCGCCGGCGGGCCCGAGGATCCCGGCTCATGCCCACAAGACCCACGGTGGAGCCAGGACGCGGCTAAGCACAGGGGCCAAGACCGAGGGGGCGGCGCGGGGGGCCGGGCCGGGGAGGGTGGGGCGGAGCCAGGACTGGAGGAGCGGGGTGGGGGGGGCGGAGGCAGGGCTGGAGGGGGCGGGGCGGGGCGCGCGGGGGCAGGGGCGCGCGGGGCGGGAGGGGCGGGAGGGGCGCGAGCCGGGCGGCGTGGCGCGCTGGGGCTGGGTGGGGGGCGCACCGGGGCGGGGGCGCACCTGGCTGTGGCAGGCCGCGAAGGTTTGGCTGTTGATGACGCTGCACTTGCGCTCGGCCCACGCGCGGCGGAAGGGGCTGGTGCTGCAGGGCTCGGCCACGAAGGTGACGTCCCCGCACAGCGGGTTCTCCTTCCAGGAGTTCACGAACGCCAGCTCGTCGGCGGCCACGTACCTGGTGCGCGTCTCGAAGTCGTCCTTCATGTCTGCGTTGTAGTTCCCACACAGGCCACACAGCGCGTCCTGGGGGCAGGCGTCAGGCTCAGGGGGCGCCCCCTCGCCCGGGGACAGATTCGGGGAGTGGTGGAGGCCGAGGGTACCTGGGAGGTGCGCGTGGCCTTGATGTGGACGGTCATATGCTTGTTCCAGACGAGCTGCAGCCTGAGCTTGCCCGGGATGTCCAGGTCCAGCTCGATGTTCAGGGCGCCAGACCGCACCTGCACGCCCACCCGGGGGTCCTCGCCGCTGACCGTGTATGTCCTGTCTGCCAGCACGACGGAGAGCGCCTGCAGGTGCCAAGGCGGTCAGGGGGCCAGCCCAACCCTCTGCCCCCATAGGCCGGGGCAGCTGCTCTCCTGCGGGGTCTCTCCAGGACAAGGTGACCGCGTCCATTGAGGACACGGAGCGAGACCGCCCTCTGACCGTGTGCCTGCTGTTGGCCGACGATTGCGGGACACCATGGAAACAGCTCTGGGATCTGAAACCCGGGCTTCTGGCAGAGCCCCCCCAGCCTCTGTGCGAGCTGGGCACCCTGCCCAGGAGGTCCCTGAGGTCAAAGCCCGGAAGGGGCTGCGGCGGCTGCTGTCGCCCCACTGTGAAGACAGGGTGGGGGTGGGGGCGGGGCTGTGCCTGCCCGAGCCGCACCTAGTTGCCTTCGAGGACCTGAGGCATGGGGGGGGCTTTTGGGGGGGTCCCGCTCACCCCTGCGAAGATCTTGATGGCCCGGGAGCATGTGACCCCTGACTTCCCACAGATGACGTTCTCCGTCAGGATTTTGAAGGTGAGTTGTGAGTCATGGGTGCCACAGCCGTCCTGTGGGGAGGGGACGCTGAGGTGGAGCCCCGCAGGGTCTTCCCGGCAGCCCGGAGGCCCCTCCCCAGCGCCGCGCCAGGGTCCCGGGCGGGTACCGTAGCCAGGATGTACTCGCAGTTCCCGTCGAACACAAACCGCTGCCCATCGAAGGTGAGGACGTGGCCCTCCCCGTACAGCGTGCAGGTGGCCGAGCAGTGGGCGCTCTGCTGGCACGTCCACTTCCCCCTCGAGCAGGTGCTGGGGGGGGAAGAGGACGTGGGCGTGGAGGCCCCGCTGGTGCCTACCCCGCCCCCCACCGTCCTGGCAGCCATGCTTCCGGCTGGGGCCAGCACCGCTGCCTGCCCCAAACGGCCCTGAGGCCTGGGGTCGGGGTCTCCAGCCGCCAGGCTGGGGGGCGACTTACCAAGTCTTGCAGTCAGTATGGAGCTCAGCGCCCCGAGGATAGGAAGCGCCTGCGAACTCGCACGGGCAGTCGTCGGGGGGCACGCAGTGCCCGGTGGCGTTCTCGTAGAGCCCGCCGGCACAGACGCAGCCGGGCTCACACTTGGTGGGGACCTGGGGTTGGGGGACAGGTGTTGTGGCAGGGGCCCTGGCCCCCCTGGGGGAACCCCCCGGCATTCCTCCCTGTGCCCAGCGGCTGCCCCCCGTCAGTGAACCCATCCCAGGCGGGGGAGGACCCTGGCCCACAGTGCCTTCAGAGCCCCATGGACAGACGCCCCCAGCTGCCCCGCCCCCAGGGCTGCTCCTGACCACCCTCCCCGTCCCGAGCACCACTGTGTGCTGGTCCCGGGAGCAGAGGCTGCAGGACGTCTACCACGCGAGCGCCCACCGGGGAGCGCCCACCGGGGAGCGGCCTTTGCGCCGCTCTGGGCCCCCCAGACTCACGCAGGTGCTGCCGGTGGCCAGCATCTGGCACGTGGGGGCACAGGCCGCCCCAAACTTGTTCTTGGAGGACTGGCTGCAAGACTGGAAGGTCTTCGGGGGCAAGCAGGAGACTGCAGGAGAGTGGAGGGGCCGGCGGCAGGTGAGCTCCTGGGAGACCACAGCCCCCGTCCCCAGGCCCACCAGCCCGGCAGCCACATACCCATGAGCATCTGCGGCGGGCCGGCGCACCGCAGCCGCCCGTTGCTGCAGTAGCTGCGGAGAGAGGCTGGGTGAGGCGCGGCCCTGGGGAGCGGCTCCCGCCCGTTGGGCGCGGCCCCCCCTCACCAGGTGATGCCGTTGATGAGGGTGGACTGGCCGGGCAGGATGAGCCTGTCGGGGTCCACGTGGCAGGGACACTGGGCCTTGGGCACACAGCCGCCCCTGTGGTCCAGGTAGGTGCCCTCGGGGCAGCCACAGCCGTCCAAGGGCACGGAGCTGGGGTGGCACTCGAGCGAGCGGTCAGACAGCGACAGGCAGGTGCGGCCGCAGGAGCGGCTGTCGTAGCTGAAGGTCTGGTTGCTGGCGCAGGGCGTGGCTGCGGGATGGGCACGTTAGAGCCTCCGGGCGAGCGCTGAGCCCGCAGGGCCACGGCTGTGGGGGCTGCCCAGCCCACCCGCGCCTCCCGGGACCCCTGGGCTCTCACTGCAGTTGTCCACGCTGCCCCTCCAGCCCCAGAGCAGGATGCCCCGTGAGGCGCACACGTGCGCGTAGTCGCCGAGCGCTGCGCAGATGTGGGGGAAGGTCTCCTCGTAGTTGCAGGCCTGGTAGACGCACCTCTGCGGGAGCCGAGGCAGTGGCTGCGTTTGGTGCCAGCCCCTCCCCTGGGAAACCGGCCGCGCCACGCCGCCCCACCCCAGCCCCGACCCCGCCGCCCGGCCCTGCGCACCTTGTAGAAGGGCGTGGGGTTCACCGCTGGGTGGCACTTCTCGAACACCGTGCCTTTCCTCACCAGGGCCGCGCAGTGGGTCTCCGCGCACACCTCTGAGGGGACAGGCGCGGCGCTGGGTCCCTCCACACCCTCCATCATAGCCCCCTCCCAGGGAGGCCCTGCTGCTGGGACGCGGGGCACGGGGAGGGGCACAGTGCAGGGCGGGCACAGCAGGGGAGGGCGGCGCAGGGCACTCACTGTTGAGCTGGCTCATGGAGCAGGGGTCCGTCTCGCGCTCGAGCGCCGCCGGGCAGTTCCCGGCCCGCCAGGAGTCCACAAAGAGCGAGGCGGTGCCCTCGGCGATGCCCATGCTCGTGGTGAAGTCATCGGTCGTGTCACCGTTGTAGTTGCCGCAGAGCCCTGCGTGGGCCGGGCCGTAAGGGGGCAAGTGTGAGGCCCCCCAGCCCCCTTCCCGCCCTCCCCCACCTCCCCCGGCCCTACCCAGCAGCGCCTCCCGCAGGGTCCTGGGCGGCACTGGGCAGCCACGGCCACACCCCTGCCGGGGCCCGAGCTCCCTGGATGGGAGGGTCAGTGCCCTGCCTGCTGGACGCTTCTTGCCCGGGACCCACCTCTGGTCTGGCCTCTGAACTGGGGCCCGACGGTGAGGTACGCCTCGAACACTGGCGCCAGCCGGATGACCACCTCCAGCCCAGAGGGGGCGGCCACCTGGAGGTGGGTGGACGTTTGCCTGAAGACTGTGACGTTGCCTGGAAGGACGGGCCTCAGTCACGCAAAGGCTCAGCCCGGCCAGCGGCCCGCGGGACCCGGCTGCCAGGCGGGGGCGGACGTACGGGTCCTGTAGGGCAGCCGCTTGACGTCCCCATTGTCGGTGACGCTCCCGTCCTGAGAAATGACGAGCTTGTCCTGGAGAGAGGGCGGCCAAGTCACGCGGAGCCGCGAGCGGGCACGGCCCCAGCAGGTGCTCAGGGCGGCGCTCACCTGGCTGGTGGTGTAGACGATGGCCATGAGGGAGGTCTCCGAGTGCGAGTAGCCGGACTTGTCGTACACGGCCATGAGCGTGCCCTCGTCAGGGAGCTGGGGGCTCTGGGGAGGGGTCAGCGAGGGCTCAGCGTGCCCGCCTCCTCTGCGTGTGGCGACCCCCAGGACCCCTCGTGTGGGAGCCGCGTCCTACCTGGAGGAGGATGTAGGTGCAGGTGCCGTGGAAGCGGTAGGGCCTGGCGTCGAACGTGGTGACGAAGGAGCCCCCCTCCAGGGAGCAGCGGCCTGGGCAGGGCCGCTCCGTGCATGCCCAGCGGCCCATAGAGCACTGGCTGGGGGCGGAGTGGGGGCGGCCCAGAGCCACGGGCCGTCAGGGCTAGGCTGTCGGTGCACCCCAGCCCCCCACATCTCCCCACACCCCTGTGCCACCCCCTGAGCTGTCCCACACCCACCAAGTCCTGCAGGCAGCCGCTGTGACCTGGCCGGGGGCGTAGACGGCCCCGTTGAGCAGGCAGGGGCACTGGGTGACCGGCACACAGCTGTGGTTTTCAGAGAGGTCGTCGAGGACCAGGCCTGCGGGACAGGGGCTTTCTGGGACTGCCCTGGGGGCCGCCCTCGTCGGACCCACACCCGCCCCTCCTGCCGGGCAGCGGCCCCCGCCTGCCTGTCCCCCTCACAGTCCCCCGTGGCCCCCCGAGCTTCCATGGGCTGCTCACCCCCAGGGGCTGCTCTTCCGCCCATGGACACCCTCTCCCTGGGGCCGGGGCGCTGGGGGCAGCGCCTTGGGGCCTGTCCTCAGAGCCCGGCACGGGCTGTCTGGGTGGGGTTCCACTGGGACAGGCGGGAGGGTCCCCTATCCTCGTCCGCGGGGGTGCAGGGGGCGCGGATTGCGGGCACCTTCTGGGCAGAAGCAGCCGGAGGCGCAGACTCCGGGGCAGCTGTGCTCTGGGTTGGAGCAGGTCCTCACGCAGGCCGCGCCGCACTCGCGGTACACCTGGGTGGCGGGGCACGGCCCCACGGCTGCGGGCACATGGCACATGGCGCAGTGAGGACCACTGGCCATCCCTGCACACCCCCAGACCCACCCAGGAAGCGGCTGTCGGCTCGTCCGTGTCGGGCCGAGCCTCAGGCCACGGGCACAGGACCTGGGTCTGAGGGGCTCCGCTGCCGAGGCCGCCCCGTCCCCTGCTCTGCACTCACCGCAGAGGCTGGGGCTGCGCCAGCTGCTGACCGCCTGCCCGGCAAGGCTGCACTGGCGGGAGAACTCAGACAGCGTGGCACAGCTGCAGTTGTGCTGGCCCGGCCAGGCGCAGGCCGCCATGTCTGCCTGGCAGCTCCGCACAAATGGCTCCCTGGGCACTGTGCACTCGGGGGCCACCAGCGCCAGCAGGCGGGCGCAGGTCTGGGCCTGGCGGAAGGGGCCCAGGGTCACCAGGCGTCTTGGCAGGCTGACCGCCCCTGGGCCCCGGGGATGCAGAGGCCTGGCGTGGCCTCCAGTACCGCCCCCCTCCCCCGCACGGCGGGAGCACCCCCCTGGCCCGGCCCCTCACCCTCCATACGTGCTCCCCCTGCAGGCCGCGGGGGCTGGGGATCTCCTCGTAGGCGCAGATCTCGTTGGGGTCGTCCAGCTTCTGCAGGGCTGCGTACTTGTGGGGCTCCAGGGGTTTACCTGGGGATGGGGGGTCAGCAGTGCGGGGCCCTGGCGCCTCCCCCAGCCCCTCTCCCAGCCCCCTCCTGGCCCGGCCCCCCCAGCCTACCGTCCTCGCTCAGGAACTCGTTCAGCTTGTTGCCGTCGAAGTGCCCACACAGCCCACACAGCTTGCCCATGAACTTCCTCTCCACCGTGACCTGCGGGCAGGCGGGCACTGCTAGGCCTCCCAGGCCACCGTCCATGGGTGGGGAGGGGAGGGGAGGGCCAGGCCCGCTCCACTTGGGGTCGGCCCCGCCTGCCCCCCGCCGCTGCCCACCCAGCCCCCCGCCCTCACCATGAGGTAGTCCTCCCCGTGCCACGTGACCGTCAGCTCCAGCTCCAGCTGCTTGGCCACGAGCTGCATGTTCTGGCCGAAGGGCAGGATGCGGAGCCCGTTGCTGGTGAAGGGCAGGCTGACGGCCCTGCGGGCGAGAGTGCCTCAGCCGCTGCCCTCGCCTCCCAGGCGCCCGTCCGCCCCACGCGGGCCCTACCCCACGTCCTTGACGGAGACGGTCTCTTTCTCCACGGTGACAACGGAGGAGCCGAGCTCCACGATGACCCGGGACAGGGCGCCGCCTGGCCCTCGCCGGAGCTGGATGCTGAAGGCGGGCGAAGCTCCCTCGCAGGTGGCGGCGAAGACATAGTTGCACGTCCCGGAGAAGTCGTACACGAGGCCGTCGAAGGTGGAGAAGTGGCCGGCCCCCCACGTGGAGCACCAGCCCTTGCCCCCGGCTGCGGAGACAGGGTGGGGTCGTAGGCCCCTGACCGCGGAGCCTCCTGGATGCCCCCCCAGACCTGCCCCACCCACTCTCGGCTCTGTTGCTGGGGACCACCCCCGCCCTGGGCCTTACAGGAGTGCAGGCCGCCTTCACTGTCGGGTTCACTGGCACCATCGGCCCCGGGGTCTGTAAGACACGAGGCGGCCGCTCAGCCCACCAGGACCCGCAGGGTCCGTGCTCGGCGGTCTCAGTGGCCCTTCTTGGCAGGACAGGGCAGGCAGAGGGCCGCTGTGTGGGCCGAGCACCCAACACCTGGCACCTGGCACCCAATACACCAGCACCTAGCTTCCAGCACCCAACACCCGATATCCAGCACCTGGCACCCAGCACCAAATACCCAGTTTTTGGCACCCAGCGTCTGGCACCCAACACCTGGCACCCAATGTCCAGCACCCAGCATGCCCTTGTCCCCCTGGGTCAGGGCTGAGCGAGGCTCTTCTGCTGCTGCTGGATCCCTCCCAGGGAGACCACAGGCCCAGGGCACCCACATAAGCCAGGTGCGTGCCTGTGGCTGGGGTGTGGCCTGGCTGGACCACCCCCATGCCGCAGCCCCTGAAGCTGCCCTCTGGGCAGCTATGCAGTAGGCCCAGTGGCCCTCACCTGTCTGCACAGGGTCCCTCCACCTCAGGTCACCTTGGTTGGCAAAGGAGGGGTGCAGAGCTGTGGGGATGGGGCTGTGGTCAGTGCCGGGGCTGCTGCTGCCTGGGAAGGCCGTGTCCACCTCTGCCCAGGACACCATGGCCAGGGTGCCCTCCCTGCCTGTGGAGCCACGGCCGCCGCAGGGCTGGGCAGCACCACGTGGGGCCTCCCCCCCGGCCCGGGCGAGTCCAGCTCCAGCCCACGAGCGGCTCTGCCCACCTCACCCTGGCTGTGCACAGTGCCTGCTCCACCCGCAACCGCTGAGGGCTGGGGCACAGCAGAGGCAGGGGAGACGAGGTCCCTGGGGCGCGAGCGGTGTGCCCGGGCAGGCAGCAGGGTGCTGTGCCTCGCGGGCAGGGCAGAGCCGCGTCCTGGGTCCTTGGTGGCCGCCTCAGTACCCGCCGCCTGGGCACCCGCTCCCCTGCCCGCCAGGCTGCTTTCCGCTCACTCGTTCGTTCGCTCGCCAGGCCCTTCGGGTTCAGGACACGGGACCCCAAGTGTATGGCGGAAACAGCCTCCCAAAGGCAGCCGTGCTGAGGCCCCAGGCTGGCCCCCCGTGGGATGGAGGGGTGGGGGAGCGGGCACCCAGCGGGCAGGTGGGCTTGGGAGAGGGCGAGGAGGGATGGGCGCGGCTGGCTCAGGGAATGACGGCGGGGGGCCGCGCCCAGGTGGGGCCAGTTGGGGAGGGGAGCAGAGGGGGCGGGGGAGGGACCCTGCGCGCTTCCTGCTTCCGTGTCCCACTGTGCGAGGGCCGCGGTGACCGTTGGTGTGGAGATGCCCAGATGACATGGTCGGGCAACTGCCGTGGCCTGGCCTGGGTCTCGGTCCCTGGAGGCCCGGGGCCGGGGCCTGGCTGGCCGCGCTGCCCCCTCCACCAACCACCCTCCTCTGACTTGTTCGCGTCGCCCCAGAAGGTGCATTCCACCTGACTGCATGCCTGGTTTGAGTCTCCTCTCTTGCCCGCCATTTTCCCACCCCCCTGCCCCCCACCTGGTCTCTATGGCAGGAGCCCCTGCGGTCCTGGTGGCTGACCAAGAAGCCTGCTTCAGACGTGGTCCCCTCTGACCCTGAGCTCACTTTCTGCTCGGCTGCACCTGGCTGCTGCCGCCCGCATCTCCAGGGTGGAGGTGTGTGGCTCTTGTGGCCCTGAGCGGGGCCCCTCCCTGTCTCCCCAGAAGATCCAGTGGGCCGAGTGGCCCCCAGCCCCCACCTTTCCTTCCCAGGTTGAGCTCCTGGTGGGGGGAGTGGAAGTCTGCTGCCCCCACCCTGGCACCAGCGCCTCTCATAGCGCAGTCTTGAGCTAAAGCCTCCTGGGAATGACCCTCCGTGCCTCGGTCCCCCCGCTTGATGGGGCGGTGACGCTCAGTCTTGTCCTCTCTCCCTGGGCTCAAGCACCCCCCACCCCGCCTCCGCCCCTGTGGGTCCTCTCTGAGGGTCCCCAGTCTGCCAATGGCTCGCCCCTGCCCCTGGTGAGTTCTCGCTCTGCCCCGCTCTGACTGCCACCGGCCTTCTGCGTGACGCCAGCCCCACCCCCAGCGGCCGGGGCTCCTTGGACGATGCTGACGACGTGGACGCCCTGCTCTTGCCTTCAGGTGCTCTTGGAGTCCAGGCTGACCCTGGCCTCCGGCCAGGCGCACCTGCCACCCCCAGCCTCACAGAACCTGGGTGCGCCATGAGCAGGTGCACGCGCTGTCCCTTCTGCATGCATGGTGGCCCACCCACCATGGCCCCTCCCCAGGCCTGCTCCCCCTCCCCCATGTCCAGCAGAGCTGATGCCCAGAAGCGTCCCATGCCCTCCCCCTGAACCCCCCTCAGCTGGGGCCCTCGGCCTCCGTGGGCCCAGTCCCTCGCCCTGGTGCCAGGTCCGTGAGCCCCCAGGGCTGGGCTGGGTCCAGGGAGGGGCCAGGGAGGGTCCTGGGTGACCCGGTCCGGAGGACATCACCACCTGGGAGAGAAAGGGACGGCTGGGAGGGGTGACAGCGGCTGGAGTCACGCTGGGTGCTTGGCCAGGGCTTGGCTGGCAGCCCGAAGGCGGCATCTCTGCCGTAGCGTCCTGGCCCGTGCAGGGCTCCTCCGTGCAGGGGCTGCTGGGGGGCGGGGCCCCCAGGCCAAGGACCAAGGAGAGAAGCGCATGGAGGCCAAGGGTGAGGAGCAGTTGGGGCACAGGGGGGTGCCCATGGCAGCCAGGGGTCTCCCTGGCTTCCCCTGTGGGCCAGCAGCCCGGGGCCTGGGGGCGGCACTGAGGAACCCACCTTGGGGCACTCGGCGTCCTGGGCAGGGGGCGGCACATGGAGGCAGGCTGGACCCGCCACGACTTGGGGGTTCCTGGAACACGGCGGGGGCTTCTTCCCAGCCCCCAGGCGGGCAGAGGTGCCTCCCCATCCCTGGCCCTGAGTGCTGCCCCCCACGCCCTCCCCCGCAACCTCTGCAGGGGGCTCTGGCCCACCCACCTGTGCTCAGGGCCGCAGCTCCCGGCTTCTGGCTCCACGTCCCCTGAGGCGCCTGGGACCACCCCCCCGGCCCCCCACAGGCCCTGGGCACCGCTCGGGCCCCAAGTGGAGTGTGCGCTCCGCCCCCGTGCCCCCGCGCCCCCGCCTTCTGCTGCTGAAGAGCCTGTTTGCGTCCCAGAGACACCGCAGCTCCAGTTGTGTCCTCCCCCCACCCACGGTGCTCACGGGAGGCAGGCAGCGGGTGCGGGGCGCGCCACGGGGTGCGGCGGCCTGCGGCAGGCGCTGGCCACGTGCCAACCCTCCGGCTTGAGCGTGGGGTGGCCGGGCGCCCGTCGGGGGCCGCAGGGGTGGCCGCCTCTGCCGAGGCACTGAGGCGAGGACCCCCGGTGCCGCGCTGCCCCCGCCAGCCCCGGCCCGGCCCACTCACCGGCCCCAAGCAGGGCCGCCCCGCAGAGCAGCAGCTGCCGTGGCCCGAGCATGGCGCCGCTGCTGGGGGAGAGGTCACCGCCGGGCCTCGGGAACCTCGCCGCTGCCGCCTTTGCCACGCGAGTGGCCGGCCCCGGCCGCCTCTTATAGGGACAGCGGGCCCTGCCCCTGCTGCGCCGGCCAGACAGGATCTGGGCCTGCTTATCAGGGCTCTGCGGCCGCAGCGCGCTCCGGGAAGTCCTGAGGTTATCGCCCCTCCCAGCGGTGGCCCGGCCCGCGCCTGCCAGCGCCTGCAAACAGCCCCGTGTTTGCCGCAGGAAAGGCGCCGCGGTTGCGGGGGGCCATGGGGCAGGGCCGGATCCGCAGGGCCCCCTTCCTGGGGTCAGCCTGCCAGGCTCAGCACGGAATCACTGGCCACCAAATGGGGCAGCGAGCCGGGCCTGCCCCGGGGTGTCGGGAGAGGAGCCCTCAGAGGATGGCGGGGTGAGGCTGCCCCTGGGGCTGGGGTCCCAGGCATGCCTCGGGGCTCAGGCAGACGCTGTCCTGGAGGCCGCCCTCGTGCACGGCCGAAAACTCGAGCCCAGGGCGCAGAGGCTCCGGGCCAGGCCAGCTCTTCCGGGGACCCTCCAGGCCACACTGTCCTGATGCCACCCCCACTGAGGCTGGCTCCGTCCACTCTGTCCGCACAGGCCTCCACCCCGGTGGGCAGGGGCTGCTTGTCCCAGGGGCTTCTCCCATGCAGGCCTTGGGCCGGCCTGAGGGCCCTGGGGGGCACCAGGGGCCCCGGTTGTACCCCCCAAGGAGAGGCAGATGCTGGTCCTCACAGCACAGCCCTGGGGAAAGGACACTGGGGGTGTCCCAGGGAGAGGTGGGGTTCCCACAGCTCCACGGCCTCGAGAGGGGTGAGGGCGGGCTGAGCGTCAGGGATCCTTGCTCGGACGTTTCCCGCCCTTGCCCCCGGCAGGAGGCTGTGTCCACCCCCAGAGACGCAGCCACGCAGGACGACTTGGACCTCCTGCCCCTTGGCCCTGGCCTGGCCGCTGCTGCCGAGCACCACACTCAGACCCTGAAGCTTTGTGGTTGGTGACGGGCTTACCCCCAGCCGTCCTCACCCTAGCTCTGACGCCTTCTCTGAAAGCTCCGTGGGTCTTGACCTCGCCGATGGAGCAGGACAAGAGGGTCCCAGGCCCAGGCTCCCCAAATGGGAGGCAGCCCCCCATTTTTACCAACGAGACAAGCCTGCTCGGCCTGGCCTTTAGGGTCCCCCATGTCCAGCTCAGTGGCCGCCCCTTCCCCTCCATCTCACAAGGCCCTGGAGGCCAAACGTCCCTGTGGGGTCCCGCAGGCATGGCCACTGAGCCACCCATGGCCTGGGACGGCTCCACCTTAAAAGGACACACAGTGGGGAGTGGATGTGGCTCAGTGGTTGAGCTCCCGCTTCCCACATGGGAGGTCCTGGGTTCAGTCCCTGACCCTGGTACCTTAAAAAAAAATAGGAAGGACACACACGCGTTTTCACTACTCCACAATAAACTTTAATAGGAAATAAAATGATTTAATTATTTAAATAGAAAATTGCTCCGAGTGAGCTGCCAAGCCGAGAGCAGCCGCCTGGGGTGGTGGTGACGGAAGGCCAGGGGCTGTGGCGCCACAGAGGCAGGGGCTGTCCCCGGGGCCCCCTCTGCCGCGGTGGCAGCTGCCTGGGGGACTGAGCTATGCTCTCTGACTACATTCCGTCCACCCACCAAAACATCCGGAATCGCTCTTGGCCACCACTGCCTGGCCCCTGTGAGATCCCCAAGTGCCCACCTGCCCCCCACCCCGAGTTGGCGTTTCTCATGGCCCCTGCCCTTGGACAGTCTGGCCTCTTCCCTCTGATTCAGCAGAGCCCCCGGCTGTGCAGCCCCCACCCAGGCGTGCCGACCCCAGGGCCGTGGCACTGGCTGCTCTTTGGTTTCTTGAACTCAGTCCTTGGCCACCCCTGCCCCGCTCCCTGACTGCTGGACCGAGGTTGCCCATCCCCTCCGTCCTGCCTCCCCGCGTGGCTCAGTGCCAGCGGCGTCGGCCCGTGAGCGCGGGGGTCTGTGCACCCTGCTCCCTGCCGGTGCTGGCACCAGGAGGTCAGGGAGTGGCTGGTGGGTGGGAAGGAGCCAGGCCGCCAGGGGCACGTGCCCAGCTGTGGCCTCCAGGGTCCCCGGGGCGTGAGGCTGCGGCGGACCCCCTGGTCCTGCCTGGCCGCAAGGGACGGTCATGGGCACCAAGGCTGCCCCAAGTGGGGCGGAAAACGAGCTCAAGCTCCACTCGCCGCTCGCTGCCGGGGTCCTGGCTGGGGGGTCTCCTTTGTTGGCTGTGAGAGGCCAAGACACCCACTTGGAAGCTGCTTGCGGGGCAGGGGGTTGGGGGCACCGCTGAAGCCCCCTTCTCTGCACCTGCCCGCACCGAGGGGGTGTTCTGAGTGGGCTTGGGGCAGGCGGGGGTGCCCGCATCGGGGGCCGCCCTCAGCCGTGCCAGTTCACCCCAGAATCAGGGGCCCTGCAGCTCCGGACCAGGTGTGCCCAGGATGGCCCCCGGGTGCGGGGGGCCCCCGCCTGCGCTGCAGCTGCCCCCCTGTGCTTGGAATTTCCTGGAAAAACCGCCCCGTGCCTTCCAGGAGCCGCACAGTGGCGGCCTCCCCGGGCCTGCCTCACCTGACTCGCCCCTTTGTAGGGAAACCACCAGAGAATGGCGTTTTTGTCCCTCGGCCCAGGAGAGCAAGCAAACAGGAGATAAGAGCTGGACGCGCTCGGAGCGGCTCAGATAAGAGCCCGGCTTTGGGAGAGCGGAACCGAACCTGCGGCGCGACGGGGGCGGCTGTCCACCCTCCGGTTGGGGTCGGGCTGACCCCTGCCCCCCTTCTCCGCCTGTGTGGCCAGCCCCATGGCCAGGTGTCCAGCCCTGGCCCTGAAGCCGGAGCCCAGGGCGCCCGAGGCCGGCTGCGGCCCTGTCCAGAGCGCCCAGGCTCGTGCCGGTGTAGCCGAGGCACAGGGTCCTTGGCTTTGGCCCCGACTCCTTCTGGTTTGCAGAGGTGCTGGGGGGTGGGGCACGACGGACACCTCGGGGGCCCACCTCGGTCTGCGGTGGTGTGGCCTGGAGAGAGCAGGTGGCCCCCCCACTCCCAGGTCGCAGCCCCGAGTGGCAGGAGCCGCCCTCCTGGGGCCCCGGCGTCATTGGGGCTGCGGGGGGTGGGGGGACAAGGGCTGGGTGCCGGGACATCTCAAGGAAGGGGCCTCAGGCCTGGGAGAGCCCCCCATGACCCCCCACCCTCCTCTTCCTCCCTTCCCCTTCCCCCTCCCCCAGCTCTCTCTCCCAGTTCAGGGCATCCTGGACCCCCCACACCCCTGGTTCTGCCCCCAGTCTCCTGAATGTCAGGGGGTGACATCAGGGGGTGCCCTGCCCCCTCATTCCTGCCTCCTCCTGAGCCCCCCGCGCTGCAGTCTCACTTTGTCTCCCACACGCCTCCAAGGCCCTGCGGTCTCCAGCCCCTCGCCCCCTGCCCTGCCGGACCCCACCCCAGAGCGGCTGCTGGAGGCAGCGCGGTGCTCTGCCGGCCGGGGGCCTGTGGCCTCTGTGGCGTCTCCCTCCTCGAGGAGTCGCCACCCCCCAGCTTCCCAGCCTGCCTAAGGGAGCTGGGGGGCCGCCCTGACCCCTGCCCCTGGGCCCCGATCCCCAACACTGCACTTCCCAGCTCAGCCCCTTTGCAGAGGCTCTTCCCGCGGCCTGGGCTGTGATTTGGGGACCGGGGGCCGCCCTCAACCCACATTCCTGCCCCCCCGAGCCTCCTCCCCTTCTCCCCAGAGGACCCTGGGCAGGCAGCCCCCTCCCCGGGCCTCTGCCCGCAGCCCCTGCACCGACTGCTGCCTGCGGCCTGAACAGTCTGTGAAAGCAGCTCCCACCAAGGGAGGGGGCAGTCGGGCCGGAAGGCTGGGCTCCCCGTCCAGTGGCTGGGGGGACGCTCCTACAGCTCCAGTCTCGGGCCTGGGCCCACCGATGGCCACCCCCAATCGTGCTGATTGATTGCCAGGGCTGCCCCTCCCCCCCCCCAGTTGTGCTGCTTGCCAGCGGATTTGGATGCAAAGCAAACAGATAAGGCTGGGGTGGGGTTTGGGCCCTGGACTGCTCTGCAGTGTGTCCCTAGGGGCATGGGGTCTGGCCTCCAGGGGTGCTGGGCTGGGGGCTGTTAGCATTTGCTCCCCGCTTGGGTGGAGGACCCTAACCGTTCCCCTGTTCTTGTGTGAACCCCAGGAGCTGGCGTGCAGGGGTGCCTGGGCTCGGGGACCCTAGGAGCCAAGCAGGACCCCAGAAACACGAGTCCTAAGGCTGTGAGGGCGGTGCAGCTGGGGAGGGGGCAGGCCAAGCCTGAAGATGCCTGCGCTGCCACGGGGGTGGCTCATGGTGGGTACACAAGCCCCTAGGAGATGACCAGGCTGGAAGGGGCTGAGGCAGCAGCGGGGCAGAGGAGGGGAGGGCCCCTGGGCAGCATGGCTGGCGTGGCTCGCAGGCTGGGCAGGGGAGGTGGCAGCAGCCTTGGGGACCCAGATCCTGTTGAGAATCGAAGAGAGCCTTGGGCGCTCCCCAGAGAAGCCCGGGGGCTGGGGACCCGCCAGACCTGGTGCCCCCAGGCCCCATGCAGAAGGCCTGGCTCAGGGCTGGGCGGGGCGGCGCCCTGTGGCTGCCCGGAGGGGCCGCCCTCCCCCACCCTACAATGGCCAGTTCCAGGTGGCCGGTCAAGGCAAACGTGGCGCGGCTCGATGGGACCGGGCGGCTCTCTGGGCCCCTCGGGGGCAGGACCCAGGTCGGCAGGCAGGGCTGACCGCAAGAGGCAGCTGCCCGGGGCCACAGCTTCCCCGCCCGGGGCTCAGCCTCGCCTGCAGCGTCACGGTCAGGGTCAGGGTCTGGGCGGGCTGACCTGGCCTTACGCACAGCTGAACCCTCGTCAGGCTGGGCCGGCCAGTGCCCAGGCCCCGGTGGGCGGGCAGGGGAGGGAGGGGGTGGAGGTGACTGGGGACAGTGCCGCCCCAAGCCACAGCCGCAGGACGCCTGGCAGTACTAAGTGCCTGCTGTATGCATTGGCCTCCGTGGCCCCCACTGGATTTGCAGGTGGGCGACGAGGTGTGGGGAGCGGCTCTGGGGTCCCAAGAGCTCCTGGAGGGAAGGTGGCGGCAGGAGACTAGCCCGAAAGGCCGCCCTGGGCGTCTGCCACCCCGG